>JAODAL010003396.1:72500-174766 GCA_025379985.1 Phyllomedusa bahiana | reverse complement strand
ATTAGAATATGGTCACTCTCGGGCAGGATATGATATATGGTCACTCTCAGGCAGGTATATTGATATAGGGGCGCTCAGGCAGGTATATAGGGGCTCAGGCAGGCATATGGGGTCCCACAGGCAGGCGTATGGGGTCCCACAGGCAGCCGTATGGGGTCCCACAGGCAGGCGTATGGGGTCCCACAGGCAGGCGTATGGGGTCCCACAGGCAGGCGTATGGGGGCCCACAGGCAGGCGTATGGGGGCTCAGGCAGGCATAAATAACATTTATACTCGCCTTACCTGCTTCCCAACCGCGCGCTGCTCTTTGGGCCCCACCTCCAGCGCCGGACGCTCCTCCGCCAGCTCCTCGGGCGCACAGCCTATGACGCGCTGTGCGCCCGAGGAGAGGCAGCGTCGCGATGACATCACTTCATCACGACGCTGCCAGCTGAGCCGCACGGGCCCGCGGCGGGTCCTCTGCGCTGTGAGGACCCGGCGGCCCCGCTGTGTCGGCACTGCGGCTTACCGGAGGATCCAGCGATCCTCCGGGGAGCCGGTCCGACACGGTCTGCGGGGCAGGGAGCGCTCGCTCTCTGCTCTGCAGAAGCGGTCAAAGAGACCGCCAGCGCTTCAGGCCCATGGCAGCGGCCTGGAGCCCGGCGAGGTTCGGGGCCCTGCCTACACCCATTAGGGACCCGTCGTCCCGCCTCTGATCAGATCCTCAGGTCGCTTTAGCTACAGATCTGTTCAATCTCTCCTGATAGGCTGCCAGCACTGGTTGCTATAGCTACAGACCTGATGTCCTCAACAGCTCATCACTGCAGACCAGAAAATTCAAAAATGAAACTGAGAAAACAGGACTGAGATAAGCTGAATCGATGTAGTGAGACGACGACTTTAACATTCGGCAATAGCATAAGAGGCAAATGTAATGGCCATGGTGACGCAGAATGTCCCCAGATTGTGGTCAAACCACTGCATTGTTTTTTTATAGAGAGAAAAATGTTTACACCTCGCTCCCCATGCAGGTGTTATCTGGATAAGTGCTAGTGTGTATATGTTGTTTTTAACGGCTTACACTTTTTTTTTTTTTTCCTTTACTGTTCCAAACGGAGACACACAATGCTTTGATCAGATAACTTTGATGTATCCCCATTTATGGCATATTAATAAGATAGATCTTAAAGGTCTGATAGCTGTGGGTCCCATCTTTGGAACCTGCACCTATCTTCAGAATGGACCACCAAACTTCCCTGTGCAGACAGGAGAGGCAGCCGCGCTTGCACAACATTTTGCCGATCTTTGTGGCTGTTTCATTTTCATCTCCTAACCCAGAAGTAAGGAGGTGGGAATAACCCTTCAAGTAATTGGTACCTACATTTATATCACCCTTGGTACGAACTGCTTGTGGTGCTTTGATAGCTTAAAGGGGTTGTCTCGCTACAAGGATTGCTTTTTATATTACAGATCTTGCAAAAACAAGCCACTTCTCCGTTCTGCACAAAGGGGGTTTAAGGCCTGTTGCAGAGAAAGTTTAGGCTAAGTGTGACAGGTGCAGGTTCGCTTAATGTTGTGACCCCCAACTATCTCTGGAACAGGTCCCTGAAACTGTTAAAGGGGTTGTCTCACTACAAGGATTGCTTTTTATATTACAGATCTTGCAAAAACAAGTCACTTTGCAATATGTGTCCATTACCAGTGTCCTACCTATTCCTAGATATCCCCTCTTGTATGGGTTCCATCAGCTCATCAGGTCGCTATAGCTACAGACCTGTTTAATCTCTCATGATAGGCTGCCAGCACTGGTTGCTATAGCTACAGACCTGGTTTCTACTGCAGCCTAGTAGAAGCCAGTAAACACGCCCCTGAATTAAAAATGAAACCAAGAAAACAGGACTGAGGTAAGATGAGTCAATGTAGTGAGACAATCCCTTTAATCCTATTCAGAGTACATTCTGAAGAGTAGCTAGGTTTCTGTCCCTTTTCAGTATTATAATAAGTCAATGTGAGTAATATTCCCAATGAAAAATTATATTTGACCTATATTTGTTTAAATGTTTAGTCTTGTTTCCGTGTATGACTGTTTCATGGATTTTGCTGTATAGTGTTTGTGTTATACTATGTTGATTTATAGTTTTCCCTTGTAGATTTTACAGCTCTTTTGGGAAGTGTCCTTTCTTCCTCTGTGCCTGTTTGTCGCTCATTTAGTTGATTTATTTTTCTTGTTTTGTCTTTATGTATGCAGTTCTTCTCGTATGTACAACGCTTTGGAATAATGGTGCTTTCGCGTAAAAGAGGATTTAAAAGAAATATAGGTCTTATTCCAAAGTGTAAACCAACATAATGTCTTTTAAGCTGATAAACATTGATCAGTCTTAACATTAGTCACTTGCTTGATTTATAGGTCCTCCTTATGCCACCAAACATCTCTAACCAGTTTTGCCATGGACGCCACAAGACCTCTGGGTCTTATGCATACTTGCCAACTTTCCCAGAATACATTAGGCTATGTTCACACGGCTTAAAATGGGACATATTTCAGTCCGTAATTACACGGCGGAGTGCACAAGTTACGGCTGGAATACGTCCCAGTCATTACGGTTATCCACAGGTCTCATAGAGAACTATGGATTACATCTCCTCTCCCTGCTCGCCGAATCCGCCGCGGGGGGATATAAGTGACATGTGAATTACTAGCGGCGTATATGCGCCGCTAATAATGATAGTCTATGGGCCGGCGAGGTGCCACCCCCCCCGCTCCTGCCCCCGTCCACACGCCGTAAATAAGCTGTGTGAACATAGCCTTACATAAAAGGGGTGTGTGCTTATACAAGCCCCATCCAAAATGTGCTTAAATGGATGGAGTATAGTGGTTTATGGGTGCAATTTGGGCATTCCTGGTGTGGGGCTAAAAATGTCCTGGAATACTAATGAGATGGTTGGCAAATATGACCTTATGGTTTGTGGCCGAGCCTTGACATTTTGTAAGGTGTTGCCTTTTTGGATCAAACTTGTTTTTCCATCACATTCCTTAGATGCTCCATGGAATTGAGATCTGGGGATTTTGGAAGACATCACTTTTAGCTCTGAATTATAAACCATTGCCGGCCTAGTTTTGCAGTGTGGCAATAAGCATTATCTAGCTAAAAGAGGCCACTGCCATTAGGGAATCCCATTGCCATGAAGAGGTGTACATGGTCTTCAATAATATTTAGGCCGGTATCGAAATAATGTCCACATGAATGACAGGACCCAGGGTTTCCCAGCAGAACATGGTGCAACACATTGCACGGAGTCCATTAATTTGTTTTTGTCTCTTGGTGAACCCTAGTGCCATCTTTTCCCTAAGTATGGAGTGTACACTTTCATGGCCATCCACATGATATAAAATGTGATAAATCAATCCAGGCCACATTGTTACATGGACTATTTCTGAAACCCATGAGTCCATTGTAGACACTTTCTGCTTCGGTCGGGGGTCAGTATGGGTACTGTGTCCAATCTGGAGCCAAGTAGTCCCATATACAGCAAGCTTTGATACCCTATGACTTGTGATACATTTTTATCATAGCTAGCATGAAAATTTTATAGTAATTTGTGCTACAGTAGCTATTCTGTGGGACGAGACCAGACAGGCTCTTCTTTACCTCCAAGCACATCTATGAGTCTGTGGAGACCATGGTGACTGGGTCTAGTCTTTCCTTCGACCTCGTCTAGTTTCCAGACCACCCCACACTACCTGCTGTTTTGAAGGTCCTCAAACCCAATCATTTAGCCGGTCAGTTCATTCCCTGTTAAAGTTACCCATTTCCTTACAGTTGCCCATTTCTTCTGCTTATACCACATCCACTTCATTTAGTGGTTATGGCTGATCATTTAAGTAAGGACCATCATTTATGAGAGCTCATGCACATGGTGGTCATATGTCTCCATTCCCTGCCATTTGGTCGTACATGCCACTATATTTTCTGTCCGATACATACAGATAAAGCCCCTCACAAGACCACGTTCTCTGCTCCCCTCTCATCAGCTCCTCACACAACCGTCTCCAAGACTTCTCCCGTGCTTCACCCATTCTCTGGAACTCCTTACCCCAAAACATCAGACTCTCCCCAACTGTCACCAGTTTCAAACGCAACCTGAAAAGACATCTCTTCAGGATAGCCTACAACCCACATTAACCCCACCACCTACACACCGCCGCAAGCAGTCTGCCCACACCTTCTGTCTCTCCCCTTCTCTTGTAGTTGTAACCCTACCGGGCAGGTCCTCTCTCCTCTCTGTATCATTACAGTCATTTTTCGTCACCATTGTATTTGTTCAACATTTGTTATGTATGTAATTCCCCTTGAATGTACAGCGCCCTGGAATCAATGGCGCTCTAAAATAAATAATAATAATAATAGTAAATCTGAGGAGTGAAGGAAAACAGAGACCCCATGTGCCTATAATAGAGCCCTTCTACTACTCTGTACAAAATGAAGTCAGTATATGGCCATGTGGATGTGGCTTAGAGTTTTTTTTTTTTTTTTAATTTGTGCAAAAAGTTTGTTGGGGAGGTGGTAAAATAGGGAAAAAAATATAATCGCCCTTTTTAAGACTGCTACGTTCCAGCGCTGCCGCTGGTCCCAGTTTGCCTGTTAATGATGTCACGCACAGTAGTCACATGATGCTGCAGCCAATCACAGGCCTTGGTGGTCATGTGCCATATACTGTATCTATGAAGAGACCGATAGTAAATAGCTGCAGTGTTAACCATGATCGTGATGTCATTCGCCAGTGGCTGCAGTGCTGGGATGGAGTGGGCTTAAAAAGTAAGGTATTTTTTTTATCAATTCCAAATCTTCCCTTGAATGGAGTTTTTTTTACTAAAAATGGGAACCCTTTTTAATTAAAAAAAAAAAAAAAAAAAAGTCAGCCGCGTGAATGTTAAAGGGGGCGGCTCACTACAAATTTCGCTTTTTATGTTAACGATATTGGAAAAACAAGTCACTTTGCGATATGTGTCCATTAACAGTGTCCTACTTATTCTGAGATATCCCCTCTTGTATGGGCTGCATCAGCTCCTCACGTCGCTATAGCTACAGACCTGTTTGATCTATCATGATAGGCTGCCAGCCCTGGATGCTATAGCTAGAGACCTGACTTCTACTGCAGCCTAGTGGAAGCCAGTAAACACGCCCCTGAATTAAAAGTGAAAACAAGAAAACAGGACTGAGGTGAGGCAAATCAGTGTAGTGAGACAACCCCTTTAATCCCTTTGTGCTTCTAGTCTAGTGACTGATTTTTTTTTTTTTTTGTCCCCTTCCTCCCCTAGTTTTTGTTTTTTGGGGGACAGGCTGGCTGTATCCAATACTTTTTTGGCTTCAGCACTTTAGTTGTAGCTCTTTTCTATGTGGATTACTGCCATAGACTTTAAATGGTGGGCATGTGCACATGCATAACTCCCTCTATGCTCAGTCTCTTTTATTGTATAAAGTATTCATATTGGGTCTTAATTGTTTCATTATCGACCTTTTACATTCAGTCATTTTGCAATGCTATTTATTTTGCAGGCTCTGAAGAGGAACTTGCAGGTGTGCAGTATCCATCACAGGAAATGTACTCTATGCAAGACGATGACCAGCAAGGATGGGTGTCATGGGCTTGGTCGTTTGTCCCTGCCATCGTAAGCTACAGTACTGACATGGAAGGAGAAGATGGCTACACAGGATCCGAAGATGGAACTGTAACACAAGGTCACCAATCACAGCAATCTAAAGATCCAATTATCTCCATAGGTTTCTATTGCACAAAGGCCACCATTACATTCAAGGTTAGTAACATTACTCTTTATTGCTTATGTTATTTTTTTTATGTGTTCATAGATGACTGTTAGCTGGGTTTAGATTAAATTATTATTCCTTAATGTTTCAAAAACTGTGTGTACACAGTTGGGGTTACATTATTATATCCACCAGCTAATATCCAGATTAACCGCTGTTGTGCAGCACAGACCGCTTGGACGGGTTGGGAGTGACTCCATAAGATCCTGGTTGGTTGTAACAGGAATGTGTTCTTCCAGCATTGGTTGCAGAAAGTTTGTTCTGTTTCTCTCCTGGCACACCAACATCCAGATTTTAAATGAAGCAGAAAATGTGTTTAATCGAAGAAGGCAATAAGCGGATGTCCAATTCTGATACTGTGGTGAAAAATGAAGCCTTTTCTGCCAATGACACTTCATTAACAGTGTTGCTGTCCAACCCGCTTCACTGTCGCTCACCACTGGAAATCTACCTCCTCACCTCTATTTAGGGAAGTCATAAACCGAGTCCATTCTCATTTTCATTACGAAACTTGTTTGACTATCCCCCCTCATTTGATTGCTAAGAGGACAGCCAAATGGAAGGTCTGGTCAGACTCATGCTACTCCACATAAACTATAAGTTTCCTCTTGCAGTCTTTCTCATAACTCCCACCCCATTTATCTCTTCCCTTCCAGGTAAGTAATTTTATTTCAGCTTTCTCGGGTTATTTTCATATGGATGGCCTTAACCAAGTTTCATATGTTAACTCCTGATTATGCTTGTACATTATATACTGTTACCGTATATACTCGAGTATAAGCCGACCAGAGTATAAGCCGAGGCACCTACTTTTGCCACAAAAACCGGTAAAGCTTATTGACTCGAGTATAAGCCTAGGGTGGAAAACGCAGCGGCTACTGGTAAATTTTAAAAATAAAAACAGATACCAATAAAATTACATAGGCAGGTATATGTCCCCCATAGGCAGGTATAGGCAGTTTAATGTCCCCCATTAGGCAGGTTATAGGCATGTATAGGCAGTTTAATATCCCCCCATAGGCTGGTATAGGCAGCTATATGTCCTCTTAGGCAGGCTATAGGCAGGTAATTGCCCCCATAGGCAGGTTATAGGCAGGTATAGGTCCTCATAGGCAGGGTATAGGCAGGTATAGGTCCCCCTAGCAGGTATAGGTAGGGTATAGGCCCCCCTAGCAGGTATAGGCAGGGTATAGGCAGGTATAGGTCCTCCTAGGCAGGGTATAGGCAGGTATAGGTCCCCTTAGCAGGTATAGGCAGGCTATATGCAGGTATAGGCAGGCTATAGGTCCCCCTAGCAGGTATAGGAAGGCTATAGGCAGGTATGGGCAGGCTAGGCGGTATAGGCAGGCTTATAGGTCCCCCCAACAGATGCAGATAGGCAGGTTGGGGTTTTGCAGTATAGGTTCTAAAAACAAAAAAAAAAACCACTTACCTGGCTCCCCGCTGCTCCGTCTCCAGGGCGCGCTCCTCGGTCTTCCCGGCACAGGCGGGTGAAGTCATCAGGCCGCGCACGCAGCGTGATGACACCCACTGCCTGTGCCGGAAACTCCAGACAGCCGCGAGTCTGCGGCCGCCCGGAGTCCACTGTGGAGCACGGAGCGCACGTTCTCTGCCCCGCAGTGGTATCTCGTCACCTGGGTGCGCTCCGGAGGAGTCGCATGCAGGGGAAGAGATCGCTGACAGTGCCCGGACCACCGCAGCGCCCGGAGGCTGTCAGCTGACTCGGCCGTCAGTTATATGCGCTCCCTGAGGAGTCGCATATAGCTGAAGCTTCCCTGTCGGCGCACGGGCCATCGCTGCGCCTGCGTGCCGACAGTGACTCGAGTATAAGCCGAGGGGGGATTTTCAGCACATTTTTTGTGCTGAAAAACTCTGCTTATACTTGAGTATATATGGTATTTTGAAATTTACATGGCATACCTGTTGTGTTATAGTTATTTTTAGACCAATTTGTAACCATATTTCTGCTGCTTCATTTCTTGGTTGCTTTGTTAACTTTTAATATCAAATAAAAACGTAAAGATTAAAAAAAAAAAAAAAATGTTGCTGTCACCATCTCTCTACTTTAGAGTCCCATATGCAGTAGGGTTTACTGAACGGTTGTTTAACGATACCCTATTGATTCATTTTGGTGTTGAGCACCTCCACTGTAACGTGTGAGTCCGCCCTTTCACACCTTTGAAGCAGACGTTTACCTATTACTTCAGTGGCCCCTGGTGTCCAGCAGTTTCCATGTCGCTTAGGCTAAGTTCACATGGCTAATTGCAGGGCGTATAGTACGCTCCGGAATTACGGCAGGTGTTCGGGAGCTTGTGCCAGCACCCGGCCGGCCCCATAGACATGCATTACTCGCGGCGCGTAAGCACTTATCTCCCCGCGCGGCATATTGTACGCCTGGGGAGAGGAGACGTAATCCATAATTCTCTATGAGATCTTTGGAATACCGTAATGACTGGGGTGCATTTCACTTGTATTAGAGCGCAGTATGCCGCAAAATGCACCCCAATTTAACCCGTGTGAACATAGCCTTATTCGCAGTGGTGCCATTTGTCCACTCATCACAGTTTTAAACTGTGCCGTTTTGGAAATACTGCAACTGTTGGCCTGTAAACAAATAATCGTCCATGGCTTTCACTACCACCTGTATGCTGATGACACCCAACTCTACATCTCCGGCCCAGATGTTACCTCTCTACTCTCCCGGATCCCTGACTGTCTATCCTCCATGTCCACCACCTTCTCCTCCCGTCTCCTAAAGCTAAACGTGGAGAAAACTGAATTCATCATCTTCCCACCGTCCCACTCCATCCCCTCCACCTGATCTCTCTATCACAGTCAATGGCTCTACACTCGCACCTGTTCCGCAAGTCCGCTGCCTTGGGATAACCTTTGACTCCCTCTGTCCTTCAAACCACACATCCAAACCCTCACCTCTGCTGCCGCCTCCACCTGAAAAATATTTCCTGTATCCGCTCATTCCTTAACTTCGAAAGCACAAAAATGCTGGTCCATGCCCTCGTCATCTCACGACTAGACTATTGCAACATCCTCCTCTGCGGCCTCCCAGCTAGCACCCTCGCTCCGCTCCAATCCATCCTTAACTCTGCTGCCCGTCTGATTACTCTCTCCTCGTACTCCTCTGCCTCTCCCCTCTGCCAATCCCTTCACTGGTTCCCATTGCCCAGCGAATCCAGTTCAAGCTAGTAACCTTGACCGACAAGGCTCTCCATAACCTCTCCCCTCCATACATCTCTGCCTTAATCTCCAGCTACCTCCCTTCACGGAATCTCCGCTTCTCACAGGACCTTCTTCTCTGCTCTCTCCGTGTCAGCTCCTCACACAACCGTCTCCAAGACTTCTCCCGTGCTTCTCCCACACTCTGGAACTCACTGCCCCAACACCTCAAACTCTCCCCCACTCTCACCAGCTTCAAAAGCAACCTGAAAACCCATTTCTTCAGGATTGCCTATAACCAACAATAACCCTGCTGTCACTACACTATCCATAACCATGTCTGCCCCTCACCTTCTGTCTCTTCCCACCTTCCTTTTAGAGTGTAAGCCCTCACGGGCAGGGACCTCTCTTCTTCTGTACCAGTTGTTAGTTATTAATTTGTCACCTTTGTGCTCTGGAACCAAGGGCGCTCTAAAATAAATAATAATAATAATCATCCCTTTTTGTAACGTTGATAAATAGCCCCTTTTACTCATGACAGCAACGATTGATACGTATGCAGACAGCCTATCGCACACCTTGTTTACCTGCCAAGCCAGCTCACCACACGTGACTTCCTTCACAAGCTACGTGCTGCCGGCGCCCAAACTAGGAAGTGAGAATACTGCAACTGGACTGTGTATGCACAAAGCATAAGAGACTGTGTACAAATGATTCCCCATTCATGTAGGAAAAGATGCAAGGCCACACATGACACTCAGCCCAGTGGCCATTGATGCTGCATGTTCCTATTTGATTACAATTTCTCCAGGCAATAATCCTTAACACCTTCTACCCTCAAATGACCTGCAACAAATTAATGAACATCCAGTGGGGAAGAAAACTTACATCTGCAATGTGATGTTTAGTATGAGATTCGCATGTTACACCAAGACGGAAAACATTAGCATTCATTGTTCTAGTTTCTTGCAAGGAATGTATGGAATTAATTTGTGGTTCATATTTGGTATTAAAAAAAGGGTCATATTTCTGCATTAGCATTCGGAGTGGTTGATACGATTCCAAGTAAATGGGGGAAAAACATGCCAAATTAAACGTAACATTTTCCTAATACTGTTGAAAATTGTTCTTGTAATGTTTGAGTTCTTTTAATCAATTAATTGCTTTCCCTCTGCAATAATTGCTGACAGCTGATGGGGAAGGAAGGAGAGAAATTGGGCTATGTTTAAGTCCAAAGAATTTTTATTTTTTTTCCTCAGAGCTGTCTTGTTTAACCTCACACTTGTGTGTCTTGTCATTGAATGACATTTGTCAGATCATAAGAGGAAAGTTACCGCAACCTTAATGTATCCCTAAGGAAGGAAAATCTAACATGGCCATTGCGATGTCACTTTGAACTTTTTTTACTGCTTCCACAGGAAAAATAAAAAAACTTTGGATAAAGTTGCACACATCAATATGGTAGTATAAATCAATTATTGTTGATTATTTATAGTATTTAATAGCATAACTATCTATAGCCATCAAAGCAACTACAGTACTCAATGTTATAATGACTGGCAGCCGAATGCGATGGATATTCGTGCAGCGGACTTTATGTACTAAGGATTACAATAGCCTTGTCATGCGCAGAATTACCTTCTAGTTTTTCATGCTGCATTGGAATAATACAAGTTAATATTTGTTTACTGTGAGCATTTAAAGGGTGCTCTGCGATCTAAGGGCATGTTCACACTGCGTTTTTGGCTCCGAAAATCACATCCAAAAACACAGCATCAATTGGATCCAAAACGCATCCAACACGCAGATTCGTGTTTGGCTGTGTTTTGGCTGCAGCAGGATCGCACCCTATAGTTTTAAATAGGGCGCCTGCTGCGATTTCGGATCAAGAATTGACATGTCAATTTTTAGAACGGATCCGAAAGATGTAAGTTAACACGCATCGGCGATCACTCGTCTGAACGCCAATGCATGTTTCACATTGCACATTGCAAATGTGCTTGGTCAACGTCTTGAGGATCAACAGCATTAATAACGTTGTTAAGGATGAATACTGAGGTTGGTATGAGTATTGCGGAGTAAGTTGGCGCATTTTGCCGGGTTTTGGGGGTCGCGCTATTGCACTATCCGCGGCGGGAGGGGGCTGCGCCCAGGCCCCATTGACCGCTTATCGAGGGGTATTGTATTGCCCAAGTATTGATGTACTATTCCGGCGTACAATACGATTATATTGTAGGGGGAGGGAGGCGTAATCCTTTCTCTGAGCTATGATTACCATAATTTTGGGCACATTTGTCGTTTGCGCAATACGCGAATGGTGCCAAATGGCGGGGCCTTGCATTCTCGTTGTCCACAGGGTTGAAAAATAGAAGGTAAGACTATATTATCCACGGATGATCACCGTTTCTGAAGCCCAAAGGCCAGTAGTACATTGCGCTGAACAGTAATGGCTTCATTTCCGGTGACATGCAGCTAATTACATGCCCAAAGACCGTGTAGATGACATTGTGGTTGTAATTGGAGGCATCTGTCAGTAGGAGGCGATGGCCATCTGGACGGTAATATGGGTTTTTTTCATTTTTCGCGTGGTGGACCATCGAGATTGTTATCCTGGCACACCCCCTTTATAAGAGCATCCCCATCTATATGTCCTAATAGAGCACACGGACATCATAGGGGGACATCCTTTACTTCAACTCCTACGTGTAATAATACATTTCTTAGGCTTGTTAGGCTAGGCAATTGCCATTTAGCCAGCAACCCTTTTTCTGAGGCTCAGTATGATTTAAATAGGACTGATTTTCTCTAGCTTTATTTTCAGCTTTGAAAACCATAGGAACGATTTTTAGTTTTTAAAGTTGTCGTCTAGCATACCAAAAATGATCTCCAGTTTCTTGTCTTTTTTCACCTTCCTGTGATGTTTTCTGTGCTAATTTAGTTTTTCCTGTGTTGTAAGTAGCCTCCCTTCTATTAGGCAAAAGAGAAGCGTTTCCTGTTTGAAAGTGGTTTCCTTTAGCTCCACTATATACCCAAGGGTCTTTTGCTGTGCTTTGTCTATTTTCCTCTTGTTTAGAACATCTTTTTCAACTGGACAACCCTTTTAACACTATTGTACAAAAGCCTAGTGACCCAGGGTCTAATCATACATAGCAATACATTATTTTTATGTTTTATAATAGTGATAATGAAATCGCATAGTCATGTCCCAAATTGGGGTATAAGAAAAAGTAAAAAAAAAAAAAAGTAATATATTAACAATGTAAATAAATAAACACACAAACCCTCTTTTCCGCTTGATAAAAACACTTGTAAAAAAATAGGAAAAAATTAAAAACCGTTGCAAAAATGCATTTTTTTGTTCATCCAGTTCCCCAAGGAGAGTAAAAAGTGTTCAGAAATTACCTGTATCCCAAAATGATACCAATTAAAATTTTAATTTACGCTGCAAATTAAAAAGCCCTCAAACAGCTTAAATAGAACCTGTCACATAGTTTTTGCCACCTGGCTGAGGACAGCACAAGCTAGTGTCAGACCTGCTGTTTCCAGTGCTGTGTCCCTTATTCTGTAAGATGCTGAGTTTTCGTGTATTTAATGCTCAAATCTGCAGTTTTCAGCCAGAAGAGTCATTCGAAGAGTCATTCAGAGTGTCAGTTTTTTTCAAACCCAGCCAATCGGAGGCTAGCCCGCCCACCTGAGTTTAGCCCCGCCCACCTCAACTTACAAACCTATTACTTTTAATTGTTATAAACTTTTGAATAACTGTCTGTGGGCGGAGCTTGCCTTTGGTGGGCAGAGCTAACACCTACTCATGAATAAGATTTGAGGGGTAAATGCTCTAAAACGGCTGCATCTTACAGAATAAGGGACACAGTGCTGGGAACAGCAGGTCTGACACTAGCTTGTGCTGCCCTCAGCAAGGGGGACATAACCTATGTGACAGGTTCCCTTTAATAAGTAGAAAAAAATTGTCTGTTACAATATTGTAAAATAAAAACGTAATCTTTTAAAAGCTTTAAGTGTCAAATATAATGTATTCATCAGCAGCGGGGATGTATCCTGCACAATTGGCTTGTTATTCCAGTCACATTGCTCATGACGACCTGCTCTTCTGACCTGCAGGCAGCAGAGTATAGAGCAGGAGTTGATGAGCTAGAAATCTTCTCTACCAGCAGAGGAGAAAGCATGATCACTGAGACAGGTTTCTTTTATGGGGGTTTTGCCTCAAAGTAAAATTGATGTGGGAAGCTTTGAAATTAAATAATAAACATTTTCACCCATTATTATACATTCTGTACCAATTTTGTTTTCGATGCTACCAGACGACGGCTCCTTAGTCCTGGTCGCACATGCTCAGACATCCTCTCCTCTCACTCACCTACTATCAGCCTATTCCCTGCCTAGTAATCTCACACACTCATTGTTGAGCTAGTGTATAACCCCAGGTGCTTTCAATTCACTCCTGTCCTCTGTATTCATTAGTAATTAGTCCAACAGTGTGAATAAATTAAAAGAAACATTAACCCCTTGACGACCGCGCACCGTCTTATGATGTCGGCTGGTGCGGGTCGGCTTGTGTTCACGCTCTGCTTGTTTAAAGGCCTCCATGACCATTTTTCGTGACTTCTTCCTCCATATTTTCTCCTGATCATCATCCCACCAGCCTTGTGCTTCATGTAGTGACAGAGTCGAGAAATGGGATGGTCCTGTTTGTCCCAGTAATTGACTTCAACTACACCGCCCCGATCCCAGAGCATCTCCTGTGAGCACTGGGGAGCTGGGGAAACCTCCGCATCCCCGGTGCTTCAACCCTTTGATTGCGGCGGTGCGTTACTGCAGCACAATCAAAGGGTTTCCCCTGCTCTGTCGGGTGATCGGAACACCCGGTGACCCGACAGAGCTCGGGGACCAGCTGCACAGTCAGCCCTGGGGACCTAGAGTGGCCCCAGAGCTGTCTGTGTATGAAGCCAGTGACCAGGGCAGACTGTGAGCTGTCCTGATCACTGCCTGTGTCAGACTGACACAGATTATAATGTATTAGCATATATGAATATGCTAATACATTAATAAGTGTTTAAAAAAAATGTAACACAGTTCTCCCTTCATGGGATTAAAAAAAAAGTAAAAAAAATAAAAAGTGTAAAAAAAAAAGAATATAAAAATAAATAATAAAAAATAATTGTACAGATCTTACACACACAAAAACCTATACACAAATTAGGTATCCAGACGACCGCAATAACCTGTAGAATTAATCTAACAACTTACTAAGTGTGAAATGTGAATGTAAAAATAAAATGTAAAAATGTAAAAAAATTCGGCAATTATTTATAAGTGAACTTAAACTATTCCCCCATAAAGTACAACTTGTCTCGAATAAAACGAGGCCTCACACAACTGCTTCATTGAAAAAATAAAAAAGTTACAACTTTTGAAACACGAGGAGGCAAAAACTAAAAAAATGTTCTGGTCATTAACTATTTTTCAGGCCTGGGGCTCAAAGGATTCATTCACCTTTGGCTTCTGCAGGGATTTGAACCTAGGACCCCCATGTTAATAGGCAGAAGTGCTAACTACTCAGCTACATTGCAGCAATTCACCGCTCTTTACCTAAACAGACCTTTGTTTGACTAGAGTGAGCACATTGTGGGGAAAGTCATATTGATGTCAAGCCTGCTGGGTACATGATATGCAGTTCAAACGGCTCTACTGCCCCCTTTGACACACTAAAGCTGAAGAAAGGCAACCCAGACATCGTGGCAAAACCCCTTTACATAGGAATGAAGTTGGCAGAATGCTGACACTGGCGATCTCACCAAGTAGGAAGTTTGTCTAAAAAGGTATGATCACAGCTGTGAGACCTGAGTGCTAAAGCAGGGGGCCCAAAGCTGAAGTTTTGTTCAAGGGCTCAGAACCTTGAGCTTAGTGTTGTAGCTTTTCTATCATACTTGAACCTGGGTATTAACTGGAAACACATGGCTTGCAGTACAGGGGAGTTCTCTTGAGTGTTTCTTTTCCATTCGTGTTCTTGCATGTATATGACAAGAGCTCCTTAGTCCTGGTCGCACATGCTCAGACATCCTCTCCTCTCGTTCCGCTACTGTCAACCTCTTCCGTGCCTAGTAATCTCACACACTTATTGCTGAGCGTATTCATCAGTAATTAGTCCAACAGTGTGAATATCTTAAAAGAAACCTCAATCAGGTATGTGCATCGAGACAAAAAAAAAAATCCAGGTTTGGCTCTTGCAGGGATTTGAACCTAGGACCCCCATGTTAATAGGCAGAAGTGCTAACCACTCAGCTACATTGCAGCAATTCACCGCTCTTTACATAAACGGACCTTTGTTTGACTAGAGTGAGCACACTGTGGGGAAAGGCATGGTGATGTCAAGTCTGCTGGGAAACATGATATGCAGTTCAAACAATTCATACACGCTACCTTTTTTATAACTGTATTTTTATTGAAAAAAATATCATCCAGAGCACACTCGCAAAGTTTTCATAACATACAAAGATAGCAATTGGGTAAATAAATATGGTCAACAATGACGTCCTCGTTAACACAGAAGTGATCAGTTGCAGTAACCTCCTCCATACAAAATTATAGTACAAAGTTAAGTATTATATTACTTGAGTCCTAGCTTGAACCCAAAGCCCTGGGCACTTGGGTTGGTAGGCCTCGCAAACATGACATTGTCTCAGAACACGCCCCCTTTTGAACACACTGAAAGTTGAAGCAGAACAACCCAGGCATCGTGGCAAAACCCCTTTACATAGGAATATCACCAAGTAGGGAAGCTGTTGCTAAAAAGTAGTGATCCACAGCTGTGAAGACCGAGTGCCTAAAGCGAGGGGGCCCAAAGCTGAAGTTTTGCTCAAGGGCTCATGAACCTCGAGCTAGCTGCTATGTAGCTTTTCTATCAATAGTCTTGAACCATTGGGGATATTAAACTGGGAACACATGGCTGGCAGTACAGGGGAGTTCTCTTGAGTGTTTCTTTTCCATTCGTGTTCTTGCATGTATATGCCGTTAATGTCATGACAGATCTAGACATAAATATCTACAAGAAGAGCTGACTGACTGACGTTTAACCTTTTGTCTGTCACTTAATCTCCACTGCACATGATCTGCAAGACTACAGCAACATTTGAGGATCCGTGCACCACACAAGTGTTGTTTTAAGATACCCGGCCATTTTTCATCCAATGTATAAATTCAGCGTTGAGAGAAAAGGTGAAAGTAAATGTAAGGCAGTGTGTTGACTGGATCGGCTCCCGCCCCGCATTACATTACACTTGGCATATTTAACGTCAGCCTCCTATGCAGTGGTGTGGTTAATGTCTTGCAGCTGTTACATCGCACCTGTTTCCTGTCCAATAATACATTTTAGCCAATAGTGAACTTTAATTTGTCTTCATCAATGTGGTCTAGTAATGACAGATTGCCACTCTTTAATGCTCGCGTTGGCCTAGAATGAAGGTGTGTGTCATATTGTTTTCCAGCTCACTGAAATGCAAGCCGAGAGCAGCTATTACAGTCCCCAGAAGGTGAAATCCAGAGAAGTCATACGCTGGGAGCAAGAGGGCACTACCATTGAGGTTATTTTTTTTGAGCTTTTCTTAATACATGGTTCTACTTTTTCTATATAGTTTTTTTTTAATTAATAATGATGGAGAATAAATGAATATTTAATTTTATGAATTTGTACGTTTATAGGATTGTATTCTAATGTTCACATTTGTAATCTGTATGTGAATGAATTGTAATGATTTATCATTGCCCAATGAATTGTGCATAGGCATATGTAACAAAATAAACAGGTGACAGATTTAAAACTATGCATTACTCTGGACAAACCAGTGGAACCCCTTAATTGGGTAATGCTATCCATCCGCTTCAGATAGCTGTCAGCCAAATGTTCATTCGGCCAACAAATAATTCTCCTTAGCCCCCCGTCTCCCCTCCAAAGACTTGTATGCAAGGTTTGGCCGAGTGTGCACCTTTTCTTAATTGGGAGATGGGAGTAAACTTTAATCCACTGCCAGACTTCTTAAGGGACAGTTTATTTCTCTCGGGGAACAGAATGAATGGACATCCAGATTTCAAAGTGGGTTTTCTCGCTACAAAGATCATATCTCAAATTATGGGGACAGTAAAAATAAGCATTTTTGCTATTGGTTTGCATGACTAAAGTCACTTATTATAGTAGATATGAGCTTTTCTGTGCATCAATAGCTATTTTCTGCAGCTGCTAGCTGGGACACGCCCCCTTTTCTGTGATTGGCTGGCTGACATTTCATTCAGCCTGTTGGGATACGCCCCCAGACAGGAAATGCCTCGGACACGCCTCCTGCACTGTGATTGGCTGCCTGCACACTGTGTTTACTCCCCTCTGAGCTGTGTAAATCAAAAGTGAAAACATCTATTTGAGAGGGCTGTTGGCTCTATACTTATCTCCCAGCTCTAAGGTGAATGATCTGGGTAATTGCTGACTGTTTAACTCATAGATCCCCTCATATAACACAATGTTATGTCCTGTGTTCCCTCCATATAACACATTCACACAATCTCCTGCCTGATAAGAGGGGAGGAGGGAGGAGAGCAGTGTGCATTCTTCACATATGTTTCATCAGTTCAGGCTGTGTGTATAATTGGTTATAGCACAGCAAGGAGCTTGTGGAACCTGAAGCTGAAGGCTCTGCAGACAAGAGAACATTGCAGAAGGCTGCATAACTGTCCTCTCCTTTCCCCTTCCCTTCTTCAAACAGAATGATGTCACAGCTCTTCAGTGAGGAGAGAGACGCCCCTGGATTTCAAATTAAATCTAATAGAATTAGCTGAAGAGCACGAACACTTCAAACGATAAAACCCCTTTAACATCTGCCATTGGTAGAGGAGGAGAGACCACCATACACATTTGAGTGGTTGATCCCACCAAAATTGACAGGTTCAGCCAACATTTAATTTGTATAGTCCGTTTAAAGGGAATGTACTGTCAAAAAATAAACTACTATGTAAATCAAGTTTAAGGGTTTTCTCACCATGCTGCTTCACTGAGTCACGGGCAGTTTTTCATCAATATTATCATATTTAGGTTATCGATTACTTTCTGAGAGACTACAAAGACTTAGCTTTGTTGAGTGAAGATTAAATCTCCTGCACTTACAACTGGTCTGAGGAGTGAAAACAATTGGTTATCCTTAAATAAAAGCTGATCTTGTTAGAGATAATTAGTCTGCTCTGGGTGTGAGCTCCATCCATGGTGACTTCACTCACTGCTCTCTGTCTAATTAGGGTGAGAGGGTGACATAGTCGTAACCAGAAAAACTTGGGTGTAGATCAAAAGACTAATGTATTAGAAAAAAGTCTTCAATTAGCTGTCCCATCATGTTGAAAGTTATTCTTTGTAGTGAGAAAACCGCTTTAAACATAGTTACCTTGTTACCTGGTTTTTAAGGGTGAAAAAAAAACATCCATTTTAGCCAATAATCTTCGTGTTGATTCAAAAGTAAATATGAAACCCTATGAAGATAACCAAAAATTAAAACAATTTGTATTTTAAAAAAATCCTTGTAGCCTTCTCCAGAATTCTAGTCACTTGTGATATTATTATACTCGAGAACGGCATCCAGGAACTCTCTTTGGTAGAGAGTTTGAAAGTCTCACTGCCCCCTAAGAAAATAATCCCCACTATGTTTGTGTAGAAACCTTCTTTAATCTAGATGTAGAGAGTGTCCCCTTGTTTTGGATGCAGTCTTGGGTATAAATATTTTTTTTTAAACAATTTGTTACTTTTCCACATGACTTTTAGATTTCCAAAAGAAATCTGGTACTTCCTGTTCTCTAGAGATAACTTATCAGCAGTCATCTCATTTTAATGAAAGGTGACACCAATGTATAGCTAACACAGGATCCACCATTGACAATCGGGGGTAGTCATCGATCAGTTCCTCACTGTCACTGGACAGTGTTCTCTGCAGTGATCACAAAGCATGTCCACAACACCATCCCATAGAAATCAGTGAGTCACCTCCAGACTCGTGCAGCTAATGTGCATGTGGTTGTTGTAAGGTACATCTCTATATACATGATGACTACCCTGTCATTTATATATAAAGTATCTTAGAAAAATTCTACTATCAGAATATGAACATTTATAAGAAAACAAATTAAAAAAAAAAAAGTTTGAGAACCAGGAATCCGCAAATAACATTGCCTAAAAGGTATTGGAAGGGGGTAAATAACAGAGGAATGTGGATGGTTGTCAGATGGCTGAGAAGTGAAGAAATATCATTTATTTTATCATTCTTCAGTAATTTGTCTGATATGCTGAATGCTCACAGTACTTAGCTGTGATTTGTGAGTCTTCAATCACCTGTTGATCACTGAGAAACACTGTCGTTATTTGACATAGTGGGGATATCGGTATCTTGGACCAGTGGCACAATCAACTGCAGCAATCTGTATGTACTTATTATTTGGCACCTGATCATTCCAGATCGTTGTCTCACTAGTAAGGGAGAGACCAAAACAAATGGTGGAGTAAAGTGATTGTCACAAGTAAACAAGGATAAAAATTAGAGTTTACATTAGAAAAGTGGAACTTGCGTAACCTTTCCAGCAAGAGCAACTTTTTCTTATGATGTTGTAAGTAGTTTAATAAGGTTATGTATATCCTAAATATTATTTTCATGCAGGTTCTTATGAAGGGTGAGCCTTTCTTTGATTGCCAGGTTGGATTTGTTGGGAGCCAAATTATATGCCTCAAAGGAATTATGGGAATCAAAGACTTTGAAGAGAATACAAACCGAGACGATTCTGTGAGTGTTGACATTTTTTTTTTCTTTTTTAATATGATGCATTTTCATCTTGCTTAGTGTTTTGCATTTTTGTTCTTTTTGTATTTTCAATGACTTAACAGTTTTCTTTACAGTTCAACTTTGACCGTTGTGAATCATAGGGTCCGTCCACACGGCATGGTTTATTGGTCGGACTTTAAGAATGTGTGCCGATTTGCAAACCGGCAGTGAGCTATCCCCATAGACTTTTAAAGAAAATCAGTTTGGTAGTCTACACTGAACGGGTTTTCATCCGGATGGTTTTTCAGCCGCTGGCGTTCGGAAAAACTTGGAACATGCACAATCTTTGTCGGGTGGTAGATGTGCAAATCAATGGTTATGGGGGACGGGCAAATCCACAAACCACGGACTGAACTGTCCCCCAAAACCTGTGAAAGACAAAGTACTGTAGAACACGAAAATTATGTCCTCAGCACTCACAGTCCTCAGAGGGTGCACACCAAAAGGAGAACACATGTAGAAGAAAATAGGTTGCAGTTCATCAATTTGAAAAAGATTCTTTAAATTTTTATTTTCTGCAAAACTTTAATTATTCCAAATGACAATCATAAAATCTGACTTCATATGTGGTAATCCATATTAACATGTATCAATCAAAGATTCTAATAACAAGACGTTTTGATCTGAAAGAGTATGAGCCGATTCCATAAGCTGTGGACACGTGCGATGGTCCGCTAAGGATATACTATAAGAAAAATGAATAATATTTATGAATGGAGATTCTATTGAGAAAGATCTGATTTAATCGAAACGTCTTGTTAGAATCTTTGATTGATACATGTTAATATGGATTACCACATATGAAGTCGGCTTTTATGATGTCATTTGGAATAATTAAAGTTTTGTGGAAAATAAAAATTTAAAAAAATATTTTTCAAATTGTTGGCGTGCAACCTACTTTTTTTTACAAGGAATAGTAAGAAATAGGTGTACGCTCACCACGAAAGTCCACGTACGGATACAAATGAATGCTCCAGCTCCGCCTCAGGCTTCCCTCCGCACGAGATCCTGGCTTCACAATAACAGGTGCAAGAAAAAACAATGGATCCAGCGATAGGTAAGTATTAAGCCATCTTTACTTTAAATGTAGGAACATATAGGAGGGGTACACACAGGGTACAAACTTCCGACGCATTTCGGGCGTACACAAGCGCCCTTGTTACTTTTTTCTACGAAAAACAAAGTACTTGCCAGATTCTTAAACAGAATCCGTCCTGCATTTTTCCTATACCGTGTGGCCATACCCTTAATATTCCCCTTACTACATCAGGATTGTCAGTACTTTTAAGTAACCATCTCTTGATATTTTTATAGGTCATCTTTCATTGTGATTGCTATTTTGTAGTTATATCATTTATTTGGGAGTTGTGGGAATGGGAAGGTTTGTGATCTGATGCACATTAAACTAGTTGATCCCTTAGTGGATGTACAAACATATTTAATAGTGTGATCCAATGTTTTCAAATGTCTGCCGGGAATGATTGAGGAATAAAAGGGCAAAGCTCCACCTTTAAAAAGTTCTTGTTCATGCGGGGCAGCTGCTGATGTCACGAGCAGTGCTTACTTGAATCTGATGCCAATCACAGGCCTCTGCAGTCACATGTTGTATATCCAGCAAGTGAATAGCTGCCAGGTGACGTGAAGATTGAACGTGACATTAGCAACTGGGAACACCAGGATATTGGAACAACCCTTTAAATGGTTGATAATCACTTTTGGGTCTCTGGTCATATTGATGTGGATGGGAACAAAGGTTATATATGTATGATCCTTTGTGTCTCCATTTTAATGTATTAGTTAGTATAACACCCCGTATGTCTTTATGTTATGGCACGTAAAAGCTGCCTGCATAACTCTTGTCTTTAATGTGTTAACAAAATGGCTGCCACATAATGTTTATAGAGATACCCACCGTATAATCCAAGATGGCGCCTCCTCTGAGGTTACGCCCCAAGTTTGGACATTCCTGAGCTAAAGGGAGTATTGCTCAGTTAACCCCTTACCGACATTTGACGTATGAGTAAGCCGGTAAGCGGCTGTGAAACGGGATCGTGGCGCGATCCAGCTTCACAGCCGCCGGGTGTTAGCGGCTAATTGCAGCTAACACCTGCCGGTTTCAGCGCAGGCGGGCGGGCGTCGCCCGCCTGCGCTGTTTAAACCCATCAGGCGCCACGGCAAAGATGGCCGCGGCGTCTGACTGACAGAAAAGCGGTGCCGCGCACCGTTTTTCAGCCCGATCGGGACATCAGCGGTGAGATCGCTGAGTCCCGACGGGCTAACATGGCAGCGCAGAACCCTGTGAAGGCTCTGATCGCTACCATGTTCCTGTTTGCCCCCACTTCCGTCCGCAGACGGGAACCGGCGAAACCGCCATCTTTGTACACCCTAATGCATTTCTTATGCAATGCATTAGACTGTATTAATGATCGCGCCCCCTAGTGGTCAAGCACCATAGGGGGACTAAATGTTAAAGTAAAAAAAAAAAAAAAAAAAGTCTTAAGGTACAAAAAAAAGTATTTAAAGTTCAAATCACCCCCCTTTCCCCATTTTACAAATAAAAACAATAAAATAATAAAAAAAGTTACACATATTGATATCGCTGCGTCCGAAAAAGTCTGATCTATAAAAATATAATATAATTTATCCCGTACGCTTAACACCGTAGAAGAAAAAAAATTCCAAACGCCAAAATTGCGTTTTTTTGGTCATTTCACGTCACATAAAAATAATAAAAAAAGTTGCATCCATTTCAAAGTGCTAGCATTAAAAAGTACACATCTGCCCGCAAAAAATGCCGCCTCTCTGACGTCTGTAGGTGTTAGTACAAAAAGTTATTGGTTGCACAAAATGGCGCCGCAGCGCAAATTTCAAGAATAGAAAATGTTTGGAATTTTTTTACGGTACCAAAACATAATGGAAACCCTACATGTTTGTTAT
The DNA here is from genome assembly GCA_025379985.1 of Phyllomedusa bahiana. Classification (NCBI taxonomy): domain Eukaryota; kingdom Metazoa; phylum Chordata; class Amphibia; order Anura; family Hylidae; genus Phyllomedusa; species Phyllomedusa bahiana. Next base: position 151,989 of record JAODAL010003396.1, on the reverse strand, counting down.
TGCCGGATGCGTAACAATTTGTAGAATACAGATAACACCTCATTTTTACCGAAGAATAAACTCAGTAAGAACAAACCTCCCGCAAACATGGCGCCAGTACGTTTTTTTTCACATTTTGCTCCACTTAGAATTTTTTTGCCGTTCCCTAGTGTATTCTATAGTAATATGAATAACACCACTAGAAAGTACAACGTGTTCCGGCAAAATAAAAGCCCTCATATGTCTATGTAAGTGGAAAAATAAAAAAGTTATGGCTTTCAGAAGGCAAAGAGCAAAAAAATTTAGAGCCATATTATTATGACCATCCGTCAGGAAGGGGTTAAGGATGCAGCCAATAGAGATGAACAGCTCAGCGCATGTGATGTTTTCTTATCTTGCTAACCTTCAAAAGTATAAAAGCCTGCCATTTTGAGAATAAAGACAGAAAGTGTATTCACACCAGTAAGGCATGTTGTGATTTTCTTTCTCGGTGCACCTTTATCATCCTAAGCTGATTTGGAGACCCCACAAGGATGTAGAGCCCCTTTGAGGTTCCATCCATATTAATATGTGTTTCCTGCTATTATCTGCTCTACATTATCCTTATCAGAGAAGTGCTGCCATTAAGAAATTGTATCCTATCATCTGTCTTCTCCAAAAATGATGAATAAAAAAAAAACAAAAAAAACAAAAAAAAACAAAACTGGACTGAAGAAATTTTAGTTAGGCTAAAACCACATACATAAAAATACCTAAAAGGCGATTTTTAGAAAAAATGTTTCATCGTAAGAGGAAACTGGGTAAAAAAGCCTTTTACATCAGCAAGTTGGATAAAAGTGGCTGAACTCCTTAAAAGGACCTGTGACGTGGTCTGATGAATCCTAAAAATGATTCTGCAGCATCTTCTCTTATAACTGTGCGGTTTCTCGGCCAATTCTCCAGGAAATGTATTACTGAATTGGTCAGATGGGTGTTACCATACCAGTTTTTAGAGGGGTGTGTCCTGCACATACTGGCTGTCGGCACTGATTGGATAATATTATACAGGCACCACACACCCTCTATTGATAACACCCAGCTGACAGATTGGTAAAGAAAGCCTAGAAGGAATAACAGAAAACAGCACATAAGAGAAGATGCTCCAGAATGGCTATTTCACAGGGAACACAAGGATTTTCTAAAAGTGACATATGGGGAATAATTGCAGGTTTAGTTTTGTCAGCCCTGGGCAATGTCATGCTGTGCAAGAGTGCACCCTCAATTGGTAACACCCAGTTGACTGTTTCAAGATTAAATATTTAGAAGAAATAACAGAGCAGCAATACAGAGGTATACAAGAAGATGTTCCAGTTTTAGTATCCACTAAAATAGATTTGTCTGGAGATGTTACAAGCCTCCCTAAGACGTGGACAGATATAATTTCCCTTTACAGTCTGTTACTTTGTTTAAAGTTTTATTCTTACTCGACCAGGAAATAAAATATTATTATTATTTATTTTTAAGCGCCATTGATTCCAGGGCGCTGTACATTCGAGGGGGTTACATACATTACATAAATCAAACGAGTACAATGATAAGTGAATAATGACAATTGGCACGACAGAGGGAGAGAGGACCCTGCCCGCGAGGCTTACAATCTACAAGGAGGGGAAGAGACAGGAGGTGAGGGGCAGACATGTCTGTGGAGGAAGTAGTGACAAGTTTAGTGAAGGTTATAGGCAAGCCTGAAGAAATGGGTTTTCAGGTTGCTTTTGAAGCTGGTGAAAGTGGAGGAGAGTCTGATGTGTTGGGGCAGTGAGTTCCAGAGTGTGGGTGAAGCACGGGAGAAGTCTTGGAGACGGTTGTGTGAGGAGCTGATAAGGGGAGAGCAGAGGAGAAGGTCCTGTGAGGAGCGGAGAGTGCGTGGGGGGAGATATTTGGAAATTAGGGCAGAGATGTATGGAGGGGAGAGGTCATGGAGAGCCTTGTAGGTCATGGTTAGTAGCTTGAAATGAATTTGCTGGGCAATGGGAAGCCAGTGAAGGGATTGGCAGAGGGGAGAGGCAGAGGAGTAGCGAGGAGAGAGGTGGATAAGACGGGCAGCAGAGTTAAGGATGGATTGGAGGGGAGCGAGGGTGCTAGCTGGGAAGCCACTGAGAAGGATGTTGCAGTAGTCTAGGCGGGAGATGACAAGGGCATGGACCAGCATTTTTGTAGTGTCATAGCCGAGGAATGAGCGGATGCGAGAGATGTTTTTCAGGTGGAGGCGGCAGGCAGAGGTGAGGGTTTGGATGTGTGGTTTGAAAGATAAAGCAGAGTCTAGGATTACCCCAAGACAGCGGACTTGTGGGACCGGTGAAAGTGTAGAGCCGTTGACTGTAAGGCCGTGTTCACACGGCTTATTCACTACGGGTTTGTGAGCCAGATTGTGCTCGCAAATCCGGCGTGAATAAGGGGTGGGACGGGGCCGGAGCGCCGCTCCCGGCCCCATAGACAATGCATTGTTTACGGCGCGTACGCGCCGTAAATAATGTTTGTCACTTTCTCCCCCCGCGGCGGATCCGCCGAGCGGGGAGGAGCGACGGATTCCACTGTTCTCTATGAGAGCAGTGGATTACCGTAATTGCTGCCGCGGATTGGCGCCGTACTGCAGCGCAAATCCGGCGCGCAGTACGGCGCCAATCCGGCAGAATAAGCCGGTGTGAACGAGGACTTATAGAGAGATCAGGGGCAGGGGTAGAGTTGGATGGTAGAAAGATGATGAGTTCTTTTTTCTCCACATTTTTTTTTTAGGAGACGTGAGGAGAAGAAGGGGGAAAAAGACGACAGAGATCGGGGACCCGGGAGAGAGAGAAGTGACACCCTGGGCCCAGAGTAAGGGTTGGGTATCATCGCATACGGTATAATGAAACCCCTGTGCTGAGTTTACCGAGGCCAAAGGGTGTAATAGAGAAGATGGGGGACCCAACTGCCCCGGGGGGGACCCCAACAGGAGTGGCCGGGGGGGGGGTGGGGCGCAAGAAAGGAGCTGAAAGTCCGTATGAGGTACGAGGAGATCCAAAAGGGCCCAAAGTCCGTGATCCCGAGGAGGAGAGGATTTGTAGCAGGAGGGAAGGGTGACAGTGTCAAAGGGCAGAGGAAGTCCAAGAGGGGGAGCACAGAGTATGGGCATGGGGGCTTTAGCATTTACAAGATTTAGTGACTTATAAATAAAAAGGGGTTTTGTTTCAACTTGACAGAAATCAAGGTTTTAAAATTGCAGTACTGAACACCCCTCCTATAAAAAAAATTGTGTATCACGTAACCCATTTTTCAAATATATGCTCTAAAACATGTGAACAGGGCCTTACCCTTAATGGGATTTACAAGGTCGATATTTTTAAGCAAAATGGTGATCGTGCTGCTGCAAGAAAATTACAAAAACTAGTCTTACCTAGCCCCCTACTCACCTCCATTCCAGCACTGCTGCTGCCACCGGTGCTCTTGCCACATCTTCTGTTTCCCTCGGGTAGGAGCATCAGGATTACAGCCGCTAATGTCCGACAATGACACATGACGCCGCAGCCAAACGTATCTCCAGTGTTGACCCTCCAGCCAGATGTAAACCTAAGACCCAGCCAAAGCAGTGTAATATCAGTGTATATATTTGTTATATCAAAGTGTAACTTCTTCGATTATCTTGCAACAGCACCGCCACCATTTTATTTTAAAATATCAACCTGGAAAATCCCTTTTGAGTGTACTCATCGTACGTTACCTGCACTCATATGTTGAGGGAAATAAAATAAAAACCCAAAGCATTTTTAGAAAGGGAAGATTTTCCTTGGGAGAGACCCATATAGGTGTGTGGAGAATTTGAATTGCCTTTTCACTCCACGAAGCATCTGCATATCACAAACATTTGGAAAGGAGGGAGACCCAAGCGCCTCTATTGGGTGTAACAAAAACCTCAATTTCTTTTGTCCCACTGGGTCTTTGGAAAGCAAAAGGTTTTTTAGCCAAGCCAGCATCCCCCTCTGTAGACAGCTGTTTCGGGGGGTTTTTCCCCCCGGGTTTACAGAGCAGAGTGATGCTGGCTTGGCTGAGTGGGAGGCAATGAGTGGCTCAGAAAGGGAAGATCTCTCCTTAGGGAGAGCACCTATATAGGTGTGTGGAGAGATCTTCCCTTTCTGAGCCACTCATTGCCTCCCACTCAGCCAAGCCAGCATCGCTCTGCTCTGTACTGACGAGGGGCAAACACCCCGAAACAGCTTTATACAGATGGGCGATTCTGGCTTGGCTAAAAATCCCTTTTGCTTTCCAAAGACCCAGTGGGTCAAAAGCAAATTGAGGATTTGTTATATCCAATAGAGGGCGCTTGAGCTTATCAGCTCCTTTCCCATAATGCCTTGAGAAATGCAATATTATGGAAGATACAAGGTGTCCTTATTCCCTTCTGGGGAATTCTTGAGATTGCTGCTGTGAATGATTAGTAATAATGAGCTCTTAAAATTAGCGGCATAATTCATAACGTGTGAGAATAGAGAACAGTAAATTTGTGTGTTTGAGACTAAAGACCTTTTTCTCCTTTTTCTGCAGGAGGGCTGCTTTTTTACGTGTGGGGAAAGTTTAAGTAACAAAGGAAATGCGTATCTAACAAACTCACTGTTTGACTACAGAAGTCCAGAAAATAACGGAATACGAGCTGAATTCATTTTGGACTCGTGTTCGCATAAGGTCAGTAATAAAATAATATAAGTGAAACCATTTGTGCTGCTAACTGGTTAGGCTGTGTCCGCATTAGTGTTGCACTTTGAATTCCAGTAGGGCTAGGTTGGCCGGATTTCATTTTGCCAGAAGTAGCCGAAAAATCGTGTCCCCAGCCTTTTTCCCCATACTGAAAAAGTTAGTGTATTATTCATTGATCGCATACCTTTTCTTTTTCCTGTCAGTTAAAAGCTGATAATTGTGATAAAGTGCTGTATGTTCAGTGGGTAAACCAGAAAAGCACTCAATATACGTGCTAAATGGGTTCATAAGGATGCTAAGTATAAAAAACGTAGAATACACTATTACATACCATAGTAGCCAGTAATAAATAAATCGTTCATTTTGTAAAAAAAAAAAAAAAAAAAATTTGTTTGCATTGAGACCCTATGGTTGACGGATGCCACTGTTTTGTATCTGTCAGAGGCGTCCATTTAACATGTACTTCCTGGTGTGCGCAATAAATGGAGGCCGTTAATGTTATGTGCACAGAGCCCAATTGTGTCGTCTTTTGAGATATTTTTACTGCATACTTGGCCAGCATACTCATAGCTACAGCACTTCCATCTTGGGACCTAAAAAGGATAAAAGTGACAAAAGATTTTGTAAGTAACGAAATGGCAGTCTGTGATATATTCCTATTAAAATACAGTTTAATGACACAAGACATGTAAAAATCATAAGTTTGTGCAAGCAGAAGGAGTGTTCATGTGAGCCCTCTGTCCATGTCTCCAGTTGGTTCAGAGTCCCCAGCCAAGGCTGGCCATACACATTGGATGCGTGATCAGTTGACAGCTGTTCCTTCGTACTCATTCACACTTGGATTTTGCATGTATATGTGCATTTTTTTATGGGGAGATGACAATAAATCACTGCCAGACACCCTTGGTTTTAGTTTTATTGTTTGAGAACAAAATGATCCAACGACCCACACTTGGTTCTTCCAGCATCAGATGTCCAGGGGCAGTTTGGGTACCTCTTTACACGTTCGATTGCCATCTGATCTGGTCTGTGGTGATGTTGGGAAATTTGTTTCTGTTTAGTTTTGGGCTAAATAAAAAATGCAGCGCTATCCTCTGGTCGTGGTTGACTCCAAATGGAAAAAAGTAGACCTGGCTCATGTGGTATAGAAGTCGAACTTCTTGAGATATCATTAAAGTGAACCTGTCGGGGGTTTTACTCTAACTTATCTGAGAACAGAATGTGATAGAGAGATGCTGAGCTCTGATTTATAGGGTTATGTAATTTGGAGCAGTATTACTGAGTAAAAAGCAGAGAAATACTGACCAGACTCCTTAAGAGACACTGGGTCCTGCTTACCCTGCCCACATACAGTGATGTCAGCGCTCTACGGGCTTGTTCACACGACGTTTTGTATCCTTTTTACGGATCCGTTTTTGTGGAGTAAAAACTGCATCTGGAAAGCAGATCCGGAATAAACCCAAGAGGTGATCATTTTTTTGGATCCGTATTGTATGCTTTTGACTTGCGGTTTGCGGATCCGCTTCACGGATACGTATTAGGTCTCTCTCTTTCTCTCTCTCTCGCTCTTTCTCTCTTTCGCTCTCTCTCTCCTTCTCTCCCTCCATGTTTCTCACCGGGCGATCAATCCCTCTCTCAGCTGTGCCGACTCCAGCAGCAGCAGCGGCGGCGGCAGCACACTCCCCCCGGCCGTGCCGACCCCAGCGGCGGCGGCAGCACACTCCCCCCGGCCGTGCCGGCGGCAGCTCCGATCTCACCATCCATCCCCCTGTAGCCACGTTCACCTCCGATCCATCAGCTGTGCACTGCGCTTTTCAGATGCGCCTTCAGCCGGCAATACGTACCCACAGTGTGGAGCGCTTTTGGACAGGTGCCAAAAGCGGACTCCATTATTCCCTATGGGCTTTCACTTGCGTAGAACGCAAGAAGAATTGACATGAGGCACTTAAACTGAACATATCAACTATTTCTAAATACATATCTGCTACTTTTTGAAAATTTGAGGTTCTTAGCATGTTTTTAATCAAAATTGCGGGGGCCTATCCACCAGCAACAAGGTGACCTCAGTTGAGATTACTTCACTTGGCGTCTGTTCAGACTTCCATATTTTTAAGGGAGAAAAGGTCCCAGCTGCATTCCGTTCTGATTAAAAACAGTCTGTGTGGAATGGGGAAATTTGGCAAAACCCCAAAAAGGGGGGGGGCTAGCCACCCCCCTATGAAGGCAATCCAAAATTTAAAAATAAAGAATACCCAAAAAAATTTTTAAAAGGGAATTTAGTGGTACTGTGGGCCCCTTGTTCAGAAGAGACGGCACATTAACTTAATGCCAGTGAGGCGCAGGGGGAAACCCAAGGGAATAGAGGGAAGAAAAAGTTTTTTTTTTTTTTTTTTTTTTTTTGGGACCCCCGGGGTTTTGGGAAAGGTATTATTTTTTAGGGGGGTGGACGACCCCCTTTAACATTCCCATTTTACATAACGGCACAGTCTGACTAAGTCAGCACATTTCTGCTTTTTTTTTGTACTGTTCTCATCATGGAGTGTTTTTGATTTTTAAAATGGGGGTTCCCCAGCTGGGAAACTGGCCCCAGGGGGGAGAAAGAAAAAACCCCCAAATTGGGCCCTTCGTTGTCAGGCCCCCTTTTGGAAATGCTTTTTTCATGGAGAAAGGCGAGGGGAAAGAGCCATTTTGGGGCCTATGCATTTAGAAACAGTACTGTAGGTTTGGGGTCCCCAAAATCAAAACAAAGGGTTTTATTCCCCTCCCCCCCTGTTTTTTTTTTTTTCTGCAGTTGGTTCATTGAAAATTGCACGCCTTCCTTTTGTTTTTTTGGGGAAAGGATTTCCCAAAGGGACTTCCCCTTTTGGGAATTGGGCTTTATTTTTGTATCAAAATCTGTCCCAGAAAATAAGCATTGTATAGATTTGAAAATTTTCAGAAAATTTTTTTAAACCCATGGCAAAAAAATACCCTGAAATGAATAAGTTTTAAAAAACCCTTTTTTCAAATTTTTTCTGTAATTTTTTTGGGGATTTTTTCCAGGAAACCTTCCCCTTTATGAAAAATGCCTTCTTGTTTTTTCCCCCCCAAATTGGAATAGTTTAGCATGTTTAATTAATTGAAAATGTTCTGTCCTGACCTCTAACATCAGGACAAAGGAAAGTTTTGGTAACCACTAAGCAAACATTTCCTTTAGGGTTTAATGTTGTCACATTACTCAGAGTGCAAGTAGGGGCATCCTACCTGGCAGGAACTCTATGTAATTTCATTGAAAATGTTTTTATCCTTGGTTGTTTGTTTGTCCTTTAATTCCTATTTTTCCTCCCAATTTTTGTGTTGAGTGCTCCAGGGAAAAAAGAAATCCTTTTTTTAAAGCCGGGGGTTTAATTTTTTTCGTTAACCCACCAGAAACGGGCCCAAGATTGAACAGGGGACAGGGTTTGAGGTCCAGACACAAGTGGAATGTGGTGGGAACCCACTCAGTTGAATTGTGTGGTGAAAAAAAAATTATTCCTTTTCTGTTTTAGCCCTTTATTTTACTTTTCGTTAAAAAAACAATTTTTAAAAGTGGGAAGCAATTTAAAACTGTCTTTAGAAAAAACATTTTTTTTTGTAATTTGTTGTAAAAATTTAAAAAAAAAAAAAATTTAATTTTTTCCCAAAATTTCCCAAAAAAATTTGGGGTGGGTCCTTTGAAAGGATTTTTAAAAATTTTAAATTTTTTTTAATGCTTAAAAACTTTTTAAAGGAAAAGCTGAATCAAACGTTTGTCTTTTAAGAAAAAGTTCTGTGGAAACAAACAATTATATCCTTTGGGGGCTTTTTTTGGGGAAATTTGTTCGGGATCCCAAAAAAAAAATTTTTTCTGAAAAATCCCGGGCGGTTGGGGTTTTTAACCTTTCCCCTTTAAAATTTTATAGGACAAAAGGTTTGTCCCGTTTTGGGTTTCAAATTTTTGCTTTTATTTATGAATTTTACAAGGCCCCTTAAAAGTTTTTTTTCGGCCCCCCCCCAAATTTAAATTTTTAAACCTTTTTCCCCTTTTTCAACCCTTAAAAAATTTAAAAAGATTAAAATTGAAAATTTTTTTGTTGAAAAAAAACAAGTGGGACAAAATTTTGTGAATTTGGAATGAAATTTTTTGGGTTTTTTTAAAAACGTTTGAAAAAAAATTAAAATTTTCTAAAAAAGGGAAACCCTTAAAAATTATTCGGGCCCCCCCCTTAAGTTAAAAATTTTGTTTTTGGCCACCTTTTGCTGGGTTTAACAGTTTGCAAGTTCGTTGGGGCATATGTTCTATCAGTTTTCCCAAAAGGGAAAAGGGTTTAAAATTTTCTTCCCCCATTTTTTCCTTTGGGAAACACCCGGGATAAGGTGAGGTTGGACAAGGAAAAGGGTTTGTAAAACCCGCTGGGTTAAAGTGAGGTTGGAGGGGAGGCTTTTTCGTAAAATCGTGGACCCTAAGTGGGTTGGTTGGGAAAAGGAGCGTTTGTGAACGGGCGGGAGGTTTTCAGTTGGGGTTTGGAAAAGGGAGACGTTTGTGAACGCTGGAGCTCCAGTGGGGTTTGGGAAATTGGAAAAAGCGTTTGTAAAACGCTGGAGCTCGTGAGGGGGATGGGAGCCGTTTTTGAGCAGTGGAAGGTTCATTTGATTTGGGAAGGAGAGCTGGTTTTTGTGAAACACCCCGGGAGCTTTGTAAGGGGTTTGGGAAATGGAAATGAGCGTTTTTTAAAAACAGTGGGTCGGGGGGTTTTGGTTTTGGAAGGAAGGGGGTAAACCAAAAACTGAGGGGCTCAGTGGGGTTTTGGAAATTTTGGACGCCCAGGGGGAGGGGGAAACCGTTTTTTGGAACAGCTGGAAAAAAAAGTGGGGTTGGTTGGGGCTTCCAAAGGGGATGGGGGGATGGAAAAGGGACGTTTGGCCCCTGGGGCCGGTGGGTGGAGGAGGGTTTTTGGGCCAGATTTTAGTTTAAATTTTTGGATTCGGGGTGTGGGCCATTTAAAGGGCCCCTGGGGGTTTTTGGGGAACCCCCGGTTTTGTTTTGGGGGCCCGGGTTTCCCCGGGTTGGGAAGTTTGGCCCGTCCCCAGTCTCGGGGGTCTTTTCCCGGGGACTCCAAAAGGTTTTTTTCCCCAGAATGGTCCTGTTTTTGGTTCCAAACCCTTTTTTCCCATCAATTTTTAAACCATTCCCTGTCCCTGTGAAAAAAAACCCCAAAAACCAGGGATCCCCTGCCCCACCATTTGTGCCCGTGGGGATGGGGGTGTTAAAGGGGGGAAGACCCCGGTGTTTCTTTTCCCCCCCAAACCCAAAATTTTTTTTTTGCATTGGGGAAACCCAAACAGTTTTTTTTTGGGGTTTCTTTTGGGAAAGACCCCCCTTTACCCAAACAGGGTTTGGTGACTACCAGAAGCTTGTGGCAAATTTAAAAACCCAGATTTTTTTTGGATTTCTTTGAGAAATGGTTTTTCTTGCCATTTCCCAAAATTGGGCTTTTTTTTTGTGCGTGGAAAAAATTTTTTGGGTCCAAAGGAACGGTTTTTTCTCCCCCTAAAGTGTAGTTTTTCTGCGTTCTCCAGAGGGGAAAAATGGCCCTCTTGGGGGGCTTCTCTGATCAGTTTTCCCTTTTTGGTTTGGTTTAAAAAGTTTAAAAAGGGGAAAAAAGGGGGCCCAGGGGTTTGGGTTAAATTTGCGGGGGGTTTGGGTTTACCCCTTATTTAAAATTTGTTGCTTGCCCAGGGTTTTGGGGATTTTATTTTTGGAAAATTTTTTTGGGGTTTCCTTAAGGGGTGTTTAAAATTAAAACCCCCGGGGTTTAATGGCCGGTCCCGGGGGGAATGGGGGGGGGAGGGTAAAAAAGGAGGGGGGTTTTTAAAACGCCCCCCAAACCCCACGAGCCGGGTAAACTTTTAAAATAGGGGGAAAATTGGGAATTCAGTATTTTATATTTTAAAAATTAATTTATTTGAGGAAACCCCCATTGGGAAATTTCGAAGGCCCTAAAATTGCCCCTTCGGGGAAAATTAGTTTGGTTTTGCAGAACGTTAAAAACCCCGGGCCAAAAAAATAATTTTGCCAAACGCCCCCACTTTTAGTTGTTTTTTTTTTGAAAAAAATTTTTTAAAACCATCCAAAAACATTTGTTTTCTTCAAATTTTGTGTCCCAAATTGTTGTTGTTTCTTCCCCAAAAAAATTTTAAAATTTTTATATCTTTGTTTGAACCCTAAAAATGGGGGCCCAAAAGGTTGACAAGTTCAAGGGGGGCGGGAATAATTTTTGCAAAGGAAATTTGTTATGCTTTGTCCCATAGGACACAAAATTTTTGGTCGTCCACAGAAAACCGAAACCCCGGCCCTGTGAGGGGGGGACTTTGGGGAGGGTATAGGTTTTTGGGGAAAGGGTTTTTTTCTTTTTACGCCCATTTTTAAATTTTCCCCTAGCACACCCCAAAAAGTGTGGGTCAGTTATATTTGCCCTTTAGGGGTTTAAAATGTTCATTTAAAGGGGTCAAAAATTTTAGCCCCCAATTATTATTGTCTGAATTTTTTGGCCCCGTAAATAGGGCCTGCAATGTTGGATAATCTTTTGGGTGGTCGTAGAAAAAAGGTATACATTTTTTTTTAAATAAAAAGTTAGGTTTCCCATGTTTTTTCCCTATTCCCTTGGGCCCTTTCCCCCCTTTTCCACGTTTCTTTTGGGGGTTTAATTTTTCTGGGTTTACCGGACCATGAAACCCGGCCCCCAAAAAATTTTGAAGATGGTCAAAAGGGGGAGTTCTTTTAAAAAGAAAATTTTCCCACTCAGGAAAAAGGCTGGGGGGATTTTTTATCACCTTCCCGTAAAAATGGTAATTTGTAAGGAAATGGTTTCCCAAATTTAAAATAGGCTTGGGGGGGCTTGAAATTTGGGGAAAATCAAATAAATCCCCGGTTGGGTTACTAAGTAATGGAAAATCTTTTTCCTGGGGGAGGCAAATTTGGGGTTTAAGGATTTTTAATTCGGGGGCGGGGTTTTTTTGGCCCCTTTTAAAAATTTTTGGGTGAAAACCTTTTTTCCTTTTTATCTGTTTGGGGGGGGTGGGGGTTAGTAGGAAATTCCCATTTTTGGAATTTTTGGGGTTTCCTTTGGGGACTGGCTTTTTTTAATTAAAAAGGGGTTCTTTTTTTTTTTTTGGGGGGACTATTTCCACCACAATTTTGCGTATTTGAAGTTGCCCTAAATGGTTTTCTTGTTATGGGATATCTAAAAAATTAAAAACCGAAATTTTTTAAAACCTTTTCCCAGGGGTTTATAAAAAAATAAAAAATTCCCGGTTGAAATTTTTCCACAAAAATTCCCTTATTTTGGGGGGGTTGGCTTTGAAAACAAAAAAAAACAATTCTAAAAATTTTTTTAATTTTTCTTGGGGGAAAAGGGGGGTTTTTGGGGAAGTACTATTGGGGGTTTTTTGGGTAAAACCTTTTTTTCCCCGAAAACGCCCCAAAACCCATTTTTTTCCCCGGTTTTTTAAATTTCCCCTAACAAAATAAAATAGAAATAAAATGGGATGTTTCTAGCTGAAAAACCCACAAAAAAAAAAAAAAAAAAAAAAAGCCCCAAAAGCCTTATGAAATTTCAATTTTAAAAATAAACGGGTGTTGTTAAAGTAGTTTTAAAATGGGAAGGGAAGGTCTCCCCCTTGGGGAAAAGAGGTTGTATGGGCCGGTTGTGGGGGTTTTGAAAATTGCCTTTTTCCCATTTTCCCACAAAGGGCCAAATTCGGGATATCACAAGGCATTAAGGGAAAGGGTGAAAGCTCAAGCCCCCTTACGGGTTTTAAAAAATCTAAATTTGTTTTTTGACAAAAATGGGTTTTTGGAAAGCAAAAGGGAAATTTACCCAAGCCATCATCGCCCATCGGGTTTTACAGCCGTTTCGGGGTGTTTGCCCTGTCGTACAGAGCAGGTGATGCTGGTTTGGGCTGGGGTGGAAGGCAATGAGGGGGCCTCAGAAAGGGGAAGATTCCCCACTTTTCGGATCCCCACACCCCCTATACGGTGCTCTCCCTAAGGAGGGGACATTCCTTTTGAGGCTTCATTGCCCCCCACTCAGCCAAGCCAGCTTTCGCTCTGTCTGTACTGAAAAGGGGCAAACACCCGAAAAGGGCCCCCTTTAAACAGAGGGTTTATGTGGCTTGGCCAAAATTTTCCCTTTTGTTTCCCAAGACCCAGGGGGTCAAAACCCAAAATTTGAGGTTTTGGGTTTCTTTCCAATAGGGGTGATGAGCTTCTCGCCCCCTTTCCCAAAAATGCCTTGTGATATGTAGTTTTCAATGGCAGAATTCGATGAGTAAATTTTTTTTTTAAATCTTGTTTGATGTCAATTTTTAAAAAAGGGATTGAGAAGTTTGGAACATTTCAACTTTGTAGCGTAAAATACCTTTTCTTTTTCCCCCCACTCTCATTGCTTGTTTTAGTGTGGGGCACAGGGGGAAAATTATGGTTTGGCGCCCATCCCTTAAATTTCCCATTCCTATTAACTTTTAATTTGCTCCCTGGAACAAGGGGGGGGGCATCATGGATGTTAAAAACCCAAAGTGCAGATGTTGGGAGATCTCCCGGCACATTAAATGAGAAGCTGCTCCCCACCAGCTCTGGCAGGTTTCCCCGCATTTATGTAATGTTTATGGCCGGGAATTTAAAAACCCCTTTTTCCCCAGTCCCTTTTTCCCCCTTTTTTTGGGGGGCTTCCTTCATAGTTTGCTTTTAAAGCTTTATTATTTCCCAACCAAAAATCTGCGGTTTTAAATTTAAAGCAGTCGTTAGAGTTTTTCCAGATTGGGGGGACAGGCTATGACTTCCTTTTTTAGAAGATTTACACCCAAAAAGTTTTTTAAATATTTGGTTCGAAATAGGGGTTAATAAATTTTCCCACATCATTAGATATAGCTAAAGCCTTTGCCATGTTAAGGATGCCAAGCAGACCTTGACGCCCAATTCCAGCTGATTATTAACCAGCCATTATTATCCTGTTGGTAAAAATGTCCTGCAGATGTATGGATGTTGGTTTTGTTCATGGAGGGCACTTAGGAGCTTTTCCCCTTTAAATTCCCTTTGACAAGGTAAGTTTTAGGAAAAACTTTGGTTCTTTTTGTACGTTTAAGCTTTTGATGTGGGGTTGGGACACTAAAACCCAAAAACCCCCAAACTTGTTCTGTACTTTGTCTTTTTCCTGTTGAAATTTCCGGGGAAACTCCTTGTCCCTGAACTAGAGCCATTTTTTTGCCTTTGTTTTGTTGATAGGAGCATACCCCGAGTTTAGTGGAATGCAAAAGGTTTGGGCTCTCTACAGGAAAACCTGTACACAATGGAGTCTACTAGTGGCAAAGGATACAAGCCCCCCTTGTCTTTGTTTTTTCCCCCTTGAATAACAAAAAACAAAACATTCCTTCATTGCCCCCGGGGCCCTTGCCCAGTTGCCCTTAATTTTTTACCTTGGATATTTACTTTTTTGATTTAACTTCTTCAGTGCTCCCGGGACACCCCTTTTGGTCTGTCAAACCTGAAAGGTTTGCATCGGGTTTTAAGGGATTAGAAAGGAAAGGGAGGCTAAAAACGCCCGTTTGAAACTTCTCAGCTGTTTTTGTCAATGAGCTTTTGGGTTTTCACTGTGATAAAAAGTTAAAATTTGATCCCAGGAGAGTCTCAAAAAAAAGGGCCCAAAGAAAATGGGGTCAAGTTGCCTTTTCCCTTTACAGGGCCGTTTAGGCTAAGTTCCCACTTGGGCAGGTGAAAAAATTTTGTCTCCCCCCACCCCCCCCTTTACAAAAAGGGGCCCCAAATTTTTTCCATTTCCCGCCCAACCCAAAAAACATACAAAAAGCTTTCCCAAATGTGTATGTATAAAACTAAAAATAATAGTCATCCCAGTTACAAAAATAAACACGCTACACCAAACCCAAAAAATTTCCGGGCTAATAGTCCAATGCCCTTAAGCCCACATTCCCCGCACATAGTGAGCAGTACCGCAACACGTGACCATTTCACCAGCCATAGGGACTGAATACTGCCCCTTTATGGAGGGAATAATTTACAAACGGGCCCATTTTTTAAATTTAAAAACCATTTTTAATTAAAACCCTTTTTTCCCCTTTGTAAAAGTAAACAGATCCCAAAGTTCTTAAACAGGCTTTGGGGCGGGCCCTTTACAATCGTTTTCAGAAAAGGGTACTTTCCCGGGAACTTAAGGGGGCGTCTTTTAAAGAGTTTTTTCTCTTCGGTCTTCTCCATCTGCCCTAGACGCCATGCGCCTTCTCCCTTTCAAAAACTCTTCCCCTGAAAAATTTTTCCCAAAACAAAACTTGGGCCCCTTCATTTTTATCTTTCACTTCTTTCCCAAATTTTCCATCTCTTAAAAAACTTTTTTCCCCTCGTTGCCCCTATTTTTGGTAGAATGTAGGGGCCCCCCTTTTTGTTAGCTGAAAATAGCCCCCCTAATAGAAAAGGGTGGGGACACCTGCAGTTTTGATAATTAAATAAAAAAAAAGTACTCCCCCCCCCCACGATCCCACGCCCCCTTTGTTCAGGCCCTAGAGAGCTGAGAAAGTGAAAAGCGGCTGCCCCCCCCCCCCCCCCCCCCGGTGATCACGCTTTCCCCCGGGTTTACCCCTTCGGGGCAGAGTCCCGGGGAAGAGATCCCAGGGTGGGGGCAAAGGGTTTTGCCCCCCCCCCCCCCCCCCCCCCCCCCCCCCCCCCCCCTGTTGAAACCCCCCCCCTTCCCCCCCCCCCCCCCCCCCCCCAACCCACCCCACCCCCCCCCCCCCCCCCCCCCCCCCGCCCCCCCCCCCCCCAAAAAAAAATTTTGTTTGATACATACGGGAGGGGATGGGCCAGGACGGAAAACACCCTGCCCTCCCCTTCCTCCCTTTTCCAGCAGCTCCCACAGAAAGTGTCCCAGTCCCTGAGTGACTCCCCCCAAAGCTGTGTTCCCAATGGCTGCGAAGAGTCCGAGGCCAATCCCCGGGGGGGTGAGGCGGGGGGGCCACCCCCTCTTTTTGAGCGGCCCCCCCAAACTTTGCCGCCCCTGGGAAGGGGCCCTTGGTATTACAAAGATGTTTAGGACTTAAAATTTTAGGTTCTGTTCTCATTGGCGCATTTCTTTTCATTTTCTCTTGTCCTTACAGAATACGGTAGTCTACTGCTCTGTTCTTCTTAGAGGGCTATTGGTGGTGGTGCGTCTGTAAGAAAATAGTCATTCTTACCTCCCTAGTCATCTCCGTTCCAGCGCGGCTTCTGACGATACTCTTGCCAGGACTTGCTGTCGGAGTGTCACAGGCCATTTTCTTGCATTAAACCACTGTTTTATCTGCAAAAATGATTTATGTGCCTATTACCATTTATATTGTTTTTGCAGATAAAACGGGTTTATTTTATCTAATCAATCCATGAGAGGACCATGTACCGGGGGGGGTGGAATTTTTTTTAATTTTTTGCTCGGCATGTCATGCAAAATGGAAACAGGAGCTGGTAGCATCGTTTCAGGCAGGAAGCCCTTCTTTAGGATTAACGCGTCAACAAAGATATATGTTGCTGGATAGTATATTTACTGCAGCAGCACTTACAGACTAGTGTTTGCCTAGCTGCAGCACTGGTGTGTGTCTAAGTGAAAATGATTTGTGCCGAAGTGTTGCTGCCTGCTATTGTTTCCATTTTGCCAAACGATGGTGTATGTGGTCTTCACAATAATTGATTAAATAAATCACAGTTTCCCCTGCAAAAACGTTGGGTGTGCCAACTACCATTACACTGATGCCTTACTATTTGAGAGGTGGACTGGTAAAATCGCCTCCGGCACCCATATTGACAAGCCATTCTCGGTGATGACGAACAATGGCTTATGACCGCTGCAGCAAAGACACTCCTACTGAAAGGTAGGTAAAAAGAAGTCCCAGCTAGAGCATTGTCAGCAGCAGCATTGGAACGGAAGTTAGTGGGAAGGTAAGTAAGTCTATTTTTATTTCTTAAAGGACCACCAGCATAACTTTTTTTTTTTTTTTTTTAAATAATGTTTTTATTAACATTTTAAGTGATGACAAGTAAACATCAACCCCAGCATGGGGCTACAAACATGGGGATAGACAAACAGAGGGAAGTAGGTGAGGGAGGGACAAAACATGGGTAGAGAGGGGAAAAATACTATAGGATGCAAAGGGGGGAAAAAAAAAAAAGCATCTTTCACATTGTTAAGCAAGTCATAACAGATTTTTGCACAGTTCAAATTCTGGATCCGCACCTTGTTAAGTGACTAGTTTATACATTCCAATGCATAAAATTTCGGAACATCAGAAGATTGTTCTGTGATGCACAGCGCAGACTGTTGTGACAACTATAGAAGCCCACAGGTGCCATCCAGAGGGTCGAGCATTCGGGGATTGTCTCTTCTGCACCCCTAAACATATAGGAAATTGATGCACAAAGCTCTAATAGAGAGCTAAACATCGTCAGGGGGAGGAATTCCCTCAGACCATGAAGGCACAGTCTGCATTGGCAGGACAGTAAATTTCAGCATGAGAAGACAAATATGTAACACCATTTTATTTTTACATTTTGACCCTTCAAAGCAAAAAAAGAAATTTGATAGACCCATTTAATTTTAATGGATCATTAGAAAACAGATATCTGATCTCTGTTATAATTCCTGTAAAGAATGAATCAATGATGCCAACATGATCAGAGGTTTAGGGTGGCTTTACTCACTAGATATTGGTCCTGGAGAAAGTAGGGAGTCACTCGACAGCTATTGTGAAACTTAAAATGTGAAGTAGGTAAGTTTTTTAAAACAGTGAAAAATTTGGTTGCGCTCAAAATAACTCAACCACAGTCATCAATGTCAAAAAACCTTGGAAAAAAAAAGTGAGTACACAAAAGACAAAATTGTGCCAAATGTCAATATTTTGTGTGGCCCCCACTATTTTCACAAAATATTTTAACTCTTTGGGGCATGGGTTCGCAAGCTTCATAGGTTGCGCCACGGGAATCCTCTTCCATCCTCCATCCCGAATCACAGAGCTGGTGGAAATTTGGGGGGGGGGGGGGGAGACCTTGCGCCCCTTCCCCTTCCACTAGGGATGCCACACAGTGCTAAATGGGTTTTAGGTTTGGGACTTGCTGGTCAGTCCGCACTTTTATCCCATTTTCTTTGGAAAGGCTTGTTTTTGGGGATCATTATTATTTGGAATACTGCCTTGTGTCAGTTTCCAAGGGAAAAGGGATCATCGCTGCTTCAGTATGTCACGTGCAATTTGGGTTTCAGGGTTTCCCCCCTCAATAATTAGTACTCACGCGGGCAGCATCAGCAGCCCCAAAATTATGCACTTCACTACCGGCTTACTTTGGAAGCACACTTGTTTTTGTACTCCTCAACTTGTTGCCATCACACACGCTTGACACCATCTGAACCAAATAAGTTTATCTTGATCTCATCAGACCAAAGAACCTGGTTCTAGTGCTTGATGTCCTTAGTCTGATTGTCTTCAGCAAACTGTTTGAGGGCCTTTTTTGTGCATCATCTTCAAAAGAGGTTTTCTTCTGGAACATCAGCCATGCAGTCCAATTTGTTGCAGTGTGTGATGTATGGTCTGAGCACTGACAGGCAGTACTCATACGTCTTTTTTTTTTTTTTTAAAGACAATTTCTGGATATGACGCTGAACACGTGAACGCGCATCTTTTGGGCGACCATGGTGAACCTGTTCTTATGGAACCGTCTTTTTAAACACTGTTGGCATGCCACCGTGCTGCAGCTTCGTTTCAGGGTGTTGCCAATCTTCTTATAGCCTCGGCCATCTTTATGTAGAGCATCAATTCTTTTTTTTTTTCAGATCCTCACAGTTCTTTGCCATGAGGTGCCATGTTGAAATTCCAGTGGCCATTTTTGGGGGGAAAAGATGACCCCCAAAATTTAAAAACCTTCTTTCCATCACCCTGGACCTTGTAACAAGTCACATGGCAATGTGACGGGAAAATTACAAATTGGGCACAATTTGTCCAATTTCACTTAAGGGTATATTCCTTCGTTCCAGCGGTTTAGAATGTGTTGTGTGTTGCATTATTTTGAGGGCGCACCAAATTTTAGGCTGTTAGACAATTGTACCTGACTACTTTCATGTTCAAAGCGTCATATCTTCAGTGTTGTCCCATGAAAATATATAATAGGATATTTACAATAATGTGAGGGGTGCGAGTACCATGTTTGTGAGATACTGTGCAAACATATTAGATTTTCAGCCCTGATAAAACTAGCACGTAAACCTTTGTTCATCTGAAAATCCTATTCCCCTCCATCCCCTTTTTTTTTTTTTTTTATTATGTCTAGAACAAATTCCTGGTGGGTTCATTTGTCATAAATCCATGTAATTTGGGAGAAGGAGGAATTTGATTAGACTTATCAGTCTCACTGTACTTGCGCCACAAATGGACATTCTGGGGTGAATTACGACACCTGTATTGGGCAGCATTAGGCTTTGTCCCTCTACTAAGCTACCTCTACCTTTCTAAAAGTGCCTAATGAGGTGTGAAAGTGTTTTTAAAGTAAATAACCGCTTTGTGTTTTATTTTTCTAGGTTCTATAAGCCAGCAAGATTTTCCAGCTACCAAAGCAGATGAAAATGGCAGCCTCCAAGAGATGTCCATCAAGCGACTAGTTATCGGACCCATTGACCTCCGACTAGACAGCAGTTCTGTACATAGAATAATGAAAATGGTGGCCTGTTCTTTTGATCATGAGTATGAGGCGTATAGTTCTCCACATCCTGGTATGAATGTAACATATCTATGACTGTGTGTTTAACGTAACAGAATATTTATTACATGTACTGTACACGATTTACAATAGGTTGTGAGGTTTTAAATACCTCTGAAACGGTTCCATTATTTTAAAGCTACAGCTACTTGTAAATGATTTATATTAAGCAACACAAAGTACAATTTATTTGTAAAGAAAATGACACGTACGTGCAAAATGTAGATGCAAAATTATACAACCCCTCCTGAGTCAATACTTTGTAGGACCACTTTTAGCTACAGTGACTGCCGCAGTCTGTTGGGGGATGTCGCAAATCTAGAGGCTTGAATTTTTGCCCATTCTGCCTTGCAAAATAGCTCTAGCTCAGTCAGATTTTTTGGCGAATGTTTGTGAACAGCAATTTTCAATTTCTGCCTCAAAATTCTCAGTGGTATTTAGATCTCTACTGTGACTGGGCCATTTTAACACATGAATATGCTTTGATTTAAACCCCTCCATTGTAGCTTTGGCTGTATTTTTAGAGTCGTCGTCCTGTTGGAAAGTGAACTACGCCCCAGTCTCAAGTGTTTTGCAGCCTCTAACAGGTTTTCCTCCAGGATTGCCTTTCATTTAGCGCCATCCATCTTTCCATCATCACTGAGCAGCTTTCCAGTCTCCACTGAAGCAAAGCATCCCCACAGCATGCTGCTTCCACCACCAGGTTTCACAGGTGGATGATGTGTTCAGGGTAATGTGCAGTGTTGGGTTTCCTCCACACAAATCGTATAACAATTAGACCAAGAAGTTCAACTTTGGTCTCATCTCACCAGAGCACCTTTTTCCACGTGCTTGCTCTGTCCCCTGCATAGGTCTTTGAAAACTGCTAAAATGACTTGCATTCAAAAATTGCTTTCTTCTTGCCACTCTTCCATAAAGGCCAGATTTGTGGAGTTCACGACATAGTTGTCCTTTGAACACAGTCTCCCACCTGAGCTGTGGATCTTTGCAGCTCCTTCAGAGTGACCCTGGGCCTCTTGGCTGTTCCTCTAATCCGTGCTCTCCTTTTCTGGGCTGTCAGTTTAGGTGGATGACCATGTCTTGGTTGGTTAGCAGTTGTGCGTTAGGGCATGTCCCCACTGCACAGGACAAATACCGGCCGGTTTGGGGGGGGACATGCACATATTCCGTCCGATAACCCGGACAGAAGATTGTGCATATTAAATGTTTTGCGGCCGGACCACGGGCGGAAAAACCACCCGAAGGAAAACCCATGCAGTGGGGACTGCTGCACGGGTTTTCCATAGAGCACCATTGTACTCGTTTTCGGCCGGTTCTTCAGGCGGTCTGAAAAACCACAAACCGGCCAAAAACCCATGCCGTGGAGACATGCCCTTACTCTTTTCATCTACATATGATGGATTGAACAGTGCTCCGTGAGATGTTCAGAGCTTGGGCTGTTTTTTTAAAACCCTGCAGTACTCTTTGCTGCAGCTTTATTCCTGAGCTGTCTGGTGTGTTCCGTGGTTTTCATGATGCTGTTTGTTCACTAATGTTGTTTAACAAACCTCTGAGGCCATCACATAAGTGCTGTAGTTATGCAAAGAATAAATTATATTCAGATGTACTCTTTAATTAGGTGACTTCTAAATGGATTTTATTTAGGGGTATCAGAGAACACGGTTGCTGAATACTTATAAATGACACACTTTTCAGTTTTTTTAATTTGGAAAGGCATGTATTTTCTTTAGAATTCACAAATACTGCATACTTTGTGTTGCTTTATCACATAAAATATCAATGAAACATATTTAGGTTTGTGACTGTAACGTTCAAA
This sequence comes from Phyllomedusa bahiana, assembly GCA_025379985.1. Lineage (NCBI taxonomy): Eukaryota > Metazoa > Chordata > Amphibia > Anura > Hylidae > Phyllomedusa > Phyllomedusa bahiana. The sequence goes on along the minus strand of JAODAL010003396.1, from coordinate 130,711 downwards.
CCTGAGAAAGTTGAAAGGATGTGAATACTTTTGCCACCCGCTGTATATACGATTACATTGTTTTACCCATATCTCTCAACAATTAGTGTACACATTGATTAACACAATACTTTGTATTGTGTAAAGTCACACCAAGCTCTCTCTCACACTGACATCATCGTTCTGATACGATTAAAGGGACACTACCATAAAAATATTTATTTTCTATCACACATTGACAAGCAATATACAACTATTACATGGATTTGTTTTAATTGGATGGTTGTGTTTTTTATATAATTTTTGTTTAAGTCCCCCTATGTATGTAACTTCCTAGATCTCGCTCTCTCTGACTTTTACTGTGAAAGCTCTAATAGCACAGCACTGAGGATTTCTTGACAGTTCTCTTTTAGGTCCACCAAGAGCCTGAGAGGTGTAAGTGTTATCAGCAGGAGTTTATATGTAATTTTTAATTGCATAGGACTCCCAAAACAAAAACAATTGTCAATAATTCATAAATAAACTGAAAAAAAATGTTTTTGAGGAATGCTGGTTTTTACAAAAATACCCCTTTCTGATGGAAGTGTCCCTTTTACAGAACAACTTATTTTGCCTTGTAAGGCTCTGCTTACCTTTTGGTGATTTCATTTGGATCTCTGTCCTTTTTGACAGCAATAATAGAACACTTATCAGCCCCATTAGTTCAGTAGTGTCTGTCTATGAGCTTTGTTGCATTCATATCTATAGACTGAGTGACAGTCCATAGAATAGAGTGGCACTGTATGTAGAAAGAATAATTGTTTTGTAGCTTTTAGGTTATCCCCTTCTATTTTTCCTTTTTTATGTTTGACTATATGTTAAAGGGAATGTGTCATCAAAAATTACTTATTGTTTAACTCACATTTTTATGTTCAACACCTTTTTTAACAATTTTTGGTTATATTTTTTTTTTAGTTTTCCATATCGCTTTCAATATTTTTAAATAATTATTTAATAATTCTTTCAGCAGTTTTCACTTTGGCCACTGCCTAATAATTGTCTGACAATTCCTGTTCTGTACGGAAAGATTCTCAGTTGTCTGCTCTTTTTCAGCACAAAGAGGGTCAAACTGAAAGGAGACACCAGTGTGAATAGATAACGAAGCATCCACCAATCACAAGAGGAGAGGTCACAGTTCACCCTTTCACCTCCCTGCACACTGATTTCTTCCCAGGTCACAGAGCATGACTAGAAAATTCGCTTATAGAAGTGAATGGGACTGAGTCAGTCTAAAGTCTCCCATGTGCATGAAGCTACTGTAAAGCATCTCTATAACTGCTCTTAATGCAGTGCAAACAAGGCCTAGTGGCCAAAGTGAAAACTGCAAGACTTAAGAATTATTAAAAAATATTGAAAGTGATATGAAAAATTAAAAAAACAACCATAAATTCCTAAAAAATGTGTTTAACATAAAAATGGGACTTAAACCATGACTTATTTTTTGATGACACATTCCCTTTAACTTTAGTCCTATTGAATGGTCACAAGTTTGTTTTACAACTCATTGTATACTTTATTCTTTCTTCTATGTTAGGTAAACATTCTCACTGTATTATGTGTTGTATCCAGACAATGCAATGAGCTTGCATCTTTTTTTCAGTTCTGCAGGAGGAGTGCAAGACTCTGCCCACCCCTGAGGAAGTAGCATCTTTGGAGGAATACATACCTACAAGATTGACTTGTGTTACATTACTTAAGTGCTCCATTACGCTTACGATGGCTGAATTTAATCTGCTTGGGCAGTTGTTGCCCATCATAATGGGACAAAAGGTATGGACTTAAATGTCTGCAGCATGGCCCCTCTTACAACGACATTAAAGTGGTTGTACAACCTTTTTCACTATTCCCCCGCTGCTCCTTACTGACATGAAACAATAAATAGTATATATATATATATAATATATATATATATAATATATATATATATTATATATATATTATATATATGTAATAATTTTTTTTTTTTTTTTTTTTAAAGTTTCCAAAAAAGGAGGTGCGTTTTAGAATTATTTTGTGAAAAATATAAAATTGCCTAACTTTATTTAAACCTCTTTACAGACCTCATATGAAAGAGGATTGGTTTGAGTGTGAGTAAGGAGGTTTGTAACAATGTTCAAATTAAGTTTGGTGATTTTTATGCTGGACGTCCATGCTTTTCTGAAAACTTTATATGGCCCGATGTGTGACGGGATGTCGGTGCATTCACTGCTTCACCAGACTTTATGAAGATTTCCCTAAGAGACTGGTGAGCTGTACAAAAACTGTGTATTTTTGTGCATTTAAGCGGTAAAACAACTGTTCGTCCTTTACAGCGCAATTTCTGCTCTGACTCCCTGCCAGTCCCCCACCAATGAAGGAGACCAATCACTGCCTCAGTGCGCATGTCTGCATGTGATATGTTCAAGGTCACATAAGTGATATACATCGGGGAGCAGAGCCATTGAAAGAGGTTTTGTTTGTGGCCTCCCCCCCCCCCCCCCCCCCACCCTCTTTTATTTTAGGTTAGTGGAGGACAGTAATTATTTATATGGCATTGAACAGAGATTTTCATTAGTCACATTAAAAAGTTATTGGTATACAATAGCAGTGTACAATCTAATAGAAAGTCTAAAGCCTGTATATGGCTTCTCGCACTTTTAACAAATAAGGTAGAAAACTCTGATCAGAGAAAAAGGAGCGCAGCATTCAGCTAAGCATTTTGGACACTTTGCCCTCAGCATTCAATCACAAACATTTTTTTCATATAACAATAAAACATGTAAGGAGTTCTTTCTTTTTTTTTTTTTTTTTTTTAAATAAACGGTGGCACTCTTACCCTTTAAAGGGGTAACTCAGAATTCAGAACCAAAGTTAAGGACTTTTTCAGACCGTCACAATAAGGCTGAAGTTTTTATAACATATTATGCCTGCAGAAAATGAATCTAGATTACCATGGCGGTTTCAGTAAAATCAACATAGTCTGTGTCTTGTGTCCATATTATGGTCTTAAAGGGGTTTTGCCACGATGTAATGTTGATGTGGGAACCTCCAAAATGGGTATTTAATCACTTTTCTAAATATATGTGATTACAAAAATTGCAGCCTGAGAGAGCTACAGCTGCCTTACCTGCCCTTAGTTACTTAAAAGCTTCTATTAGATACGACCTGACAAGAGCTGCTGGCCGGGCTTGCACAGAGCACACTTCTTATCTGATGAAAGGGAGCTGAAGAAGCTTTCAAGGCACCAGGTAGAAATATGTTGTCTGTTGTATACATAATCCACTGGTTGTAGTGTGATTATCTGAATAGATCCCTGCTTTATCTGATGACAGGGAACATGAAGAAGCTTTCAAGAGGCTCTGGAGAAAAGGTGTTGTCTTTTGTATCCAGAATCCACTAGTTGTAGTGTGATTATTTGAGTGAACATTTCACACGATCCCTTATGCATGGCTCTGTGCTCTGGCGGTGTCTCTCTCTCTCTTAGCTCAGAGTGGCTTGATTATATTTGCTTCTTAGCAGATAAGGCACGTCCTGGCAAAACCCCTTAAAGTGGTACACAGAATGGAGAGTCTCCAAAATGTTGTCCATATCTTTACTATTGGAAATATAAATTTTTGGCATAGCAGCCACAGGAGCTGTTCACAGCAAGAACAGGTGAGGGCTTCAAGAAAGGTTTAGAGAAATACAACTGACTAATATTAATTATTAAGTAGCCGTATAAAATGTTAAATTGTAGAACATGCTGTATAGTGAAAAACGAAGCACAAGACAGGGCGCCCCTAGTGCAGAGTCTTTAAACAGATGGATAATGCTTGGTCAGTATTGCACTAACCTGGTGATGTAGCGCAAGTCAGGAGGCGCCACTCTCCACAAGCCTATCGGTGGTAGTCTCTGCAGCCGCCTCTTCTCCTTCTGTGCCATCATGAATGGGCTAAGGAGTATAGATATGGGAAATGTATTAGTGCTAAAAAGCAGCTCCAAGATGAGGTATATAAGGCTAAGACGACTTAATTAAAACAGAAGTTTAATTAGGACATAACAGAAAATAAAAAGTATATGGACTACAAGTTTCTCGTTAAGCAGCGTTTCCTCAGGTCCAGGTGTAGTTGCTTTTTAGCACTAATATATTTCCCTGATTGTAGAACAGTTTGATGGCAATTTTGGTGTCAGGAATTAAATATTCCTCTAAGGCAGATTAGAACCCATAGGACATGAACCAAAGTCTTCATCAATCGTTTTAAAATTCCCTATCCCTTCCCTTCATCCACATCTAAATGGACAAATGTCTTTTTCAACCGTTCTAACCTTGTAACTCTATATTGCCTCTTTGTAGGGCTCTTCCCTAAATTTTTTTGTCAATTGAATAATTTTAATTGGCTATTGAAATATTGCACTGAATGTTGCAATGTCGGAACTGTAGCTTAAGTTCATTTTCCTCTGCATTTCAATGTTACTATTCTGCATCTTGCGACTGACAAATCTGACATTGATCACCTCTGTTCTATAAACTCCTTTCATATTTTCTCAGTCACATTTTCTGTAATCTCCCTGATTTCCCGTCCCTTTTCATCTTCTTCTAGCAGAAACCAATCATCCCTGGTATAATACTATTAGGTGAATTAGGGGCTTTACTAGAGAAGGATTTTGATGCATTGCTGAACTGATCTATTATCAAAAGCTGATGGTTTGGGAAATGAGGGTTGTGTTCAATAGTCCATGTTAATAGACATTTTTTAGATTTGGAATCCTCGTAATTGCATCTAAATTCTTTGTCTTTGAAACTGCACAGAGGGGTCATGAGATGTCTTTTGTTCAGTAGTTGAAGGTTTGACGTAAGAAGGATAAATAGCGGCCCATTTGTAATGGCACCTGCATTACACAGGCATTCTGCATTTCATCAGGCTTTTGCAGTGTTTGATAAAATGCCGTCATTTTTGCTCAGTTTGTGCAATCTGTATTTCTTCAGCGGAGGGAAATTGCTTGTTCTTCTGAAGTTTGGAGAAACTTCTAAACAGTAGATTTTTATGTGAAGACCCTAATAACAAATTATACATAGCATCAAGCCAGCTGGGTAAGATCAGTAGGTTGTAGTTCAGATACACAGTTACCTTGGGGAACAGTTATATTTTGTGTAATGTTAGTTAAGATGTACATATATTAGATGGAGTGAAGTCATCTGATACAGAGAACATCTGGAAATATTAGGGAAGGGTTAGTGAAATTGCTTACATGTCACAGGAATGATTAATTTATCTAATAGCATTCCTGTAGGTAATCATTGTGAGGGCATGATAAAATTATTGGAGTATAGGGGAGAGTCTGACATATTGTGGTGAAGAATTCTGTTTGATGGGCGCGGCATGAGACAGCCATTGTGTTTTGGAGTGGGAAGCAGTACTGAGAAGACAAGTCATCAGCAGGGTGGAATCAGTAACTAGCAAGCAGGTGCGGTCTTATTTATTACTTTTATGTAGGAACAGAGTTTATTAATGGAGTCCAGTTAGGGGTTGACTCGGGTAAAAACATTCGTAATGGCACTAAATAAATCATATGTCCGGTAGTCCAAAATAATCCAAGAAGACAGGCAGGGCTGTGGAGTCCGAGTCGTCGCCTATTTTGCAGGAGTCTGAGTCGTTATAAAATGGACTGACTCTGACTCCCGAAATATATAATAAGTTGGTCCAGTTAGTTCGATGCAGTGCAAAGAGCAAGAGGAATTGGTCCGGCCAGTGCTACTGTTCCCATATCTTCAGCCTTATCACATGAGGAGTGTAATTGATGACATGGAGCAGGCAAAGCGCTGCCCCAGGGGAAAAGATTCTGCTCCCATGGCAATCGGATGTCGGCAAAAATTTTCACCTGTTTTCAAAGAAGTAGAAGAATTAAACCATTCATCAAAACTGACTGTAGCTGAGGCAATTCCTTTATACCCTGACATTGTTAGAGATGTTGCCCCTGTGATCACCGATTTGCCCCCAACCCAAGTTAGTGTAGAGAGGCCGTTCTCTAGCCTGGAAATAATGAGATCAGATGTGAGGTCATGTATGCAGGATCTGATGGAGGTGATACTATTTCTCAGAACAAATTCAGAGACTCCACAAATGTTCCTGCAGTGCTTTGCATATTTACCTTTTTTGTGTTCTAAATTCATATCCAATAAATATATTTTACACTGACAAGCAAAATGGTAACAATGTTTATCTCACAATGTCTATCTCACCATCCACTACAGCTTTGTACATGAGGCTACTGTAATTTTATATACAGTCATCTTACCTATCTTATACATAAATTTGACTTGCAAGTATTTAGCATCTGCTTAGTTCTGCAGATTCTTGTCATGTAACTGCATTGTTACTGTTTTGCTCCTAAAAATCAAAATGTTAATTTTTATTATTTTGTTAGTATTTGGTAAATTCTCCTTTGGCTTTCAGCTCTGCCTGAATCCTTCTGGGCTCTGGATCAGATTCAAGCATATCTTGACTAAAATCTGATCCCAGGTCTCTTCTACACATTCCCAATGTTGGTGCAGACTGGACTTGGATACAAATACAGCTTTTTCTTCAACTCTAGCCACAAGTGTTCAAAAGATCAAAACATTGTTACCCTTTTGCTTTTCAGTGTCTGTTCTACCTAAATAGCTTGATTATTGTATCATAAGGTGATAAACAGCCTGATGTTACCATTTTACTAAAGTAAAGTTATCATTTAAACATGCGCCTTGTATGAGGGAGTCAGGAGTTGGAGGTTTGGGAAATTGAAGCATCAGGGCTTTGGCTTGCCGACTCCACAGCCCTGAATACAGGGAAGTTTTTCGATAAATGCATTGTATTTGATAAGTTTCTCCTTACAGTGTTCTTTCCTGGACCCGAGCGTAAAACCACTATCGTGGTTTGGAGATCTAGACAATCCATGTGGAGATTTCATATTGGGGGCACATAAAGTTAATATATGGGTGCTGTATTGCTGGTGTACATGCACTGCTTGGGTCTCCAATAGAAAGTAGCTCAGTACATGCAGTACTCCAGAAAGGTACTACCTATGTTGGGATAGCTAACCTCCTAACTGTTTGGATAGACAAAGAATGGCTCATATGGTTCATTGGCAGGAATACAGGCAGTCCCCAACTTACATCGTTCTGACTTACATCTGTCCCCTAGTTACAAATGGAGAAATAAGGGGCATGCTGGCACTTGTAGTTCCATATTCCACATCAGATAGTCTCTGTGGAATGACAAGTTCCAGCATGCCACAGCAGCACATGATGTCAAGCTTTCTTAATGGGGTACAGACGGCAATAAATATACCTGTTCCAACTTGCATACAAATTCAACTTCAGAATTTTTTTTTTATGGTTCAAATTGCAAAAACGAATTAAATTATCTATATTGTAGCCTACTATTTAATTAGAAAGATAGTTTTTTGGGAACAATAAAGTATATTTATTAAAGGGGTTGTCCAGTTTTTATATAAGAAAAAATTAGTAGCATGGTCTTGGCGTTCCATAAAATAAAAATTATCCTGTACTTCCCTTGGCTCCTCCGTATCAGCGCTGGGTCTTTCTGGTTTTCTGTTTACATTGTTGTTCTGAACAGGGATGTCACCATTGCAGTTGCTGATTAGCCTCAGGAGTCTCGAGCCTCTGCTTAATCCACCATTTGGAGCTCTTCACTTCTGAATGGTGATGTTAATGAGTGACATGTGACCACTGCAGCCCTTAACAGAAAAACAATATAGAAAACCAGAGCGAAACACCACTGGAATGGAGAAGTGGCGTACAGCCTTGTTTTTTCTTTTTTTTTGTATGACGCACTATGACTTTCATATAAAAAATTAACATGGACTGGGCATCCCCTCAAGTGCAAGCTTATTTATCAAGTGAAAGAGAGGGTCTTTTCAGGAGTAAAGAGGGATAGGGAGATTTTTGTGAAAAATAGGGACTGTGCCTTCAAAAGGGGAAACCTGGTGATAACGTCTCCATTTTATTATTCATGTCCACTATGTGCACCAGCTTGAAGAAGCTCCTGTCCTACACATAGAACATGATTCACAAGCTTTTAGCAGCTCATTCTGACCTTTACATGTGAGAACTGGCTTTTTCCGTTTGTCTTTAATTCCCATTTATTCTTGATTTCAGTTGACATTTTTGGGCCTTTAGAACAAATTATTCTAGATTTATAATTGTAGCTTACAGTATTCACAGCGTTCATCTGAGAAGAAAATAATATTGTAAATTGGAGAGGTTCTTAAATCATGTAAACGCAAAAGGAATTGCTGCTCATTGTACAGATGCCTATACAGGCAGTCCCCAGGTTACAAACGGGATAGGGACTGTAGGTTTGTTCTTAAGTTGAATTTGTATGTAAGTCGGAACAGGTACATTTATTAAATGTAACTCCAGCAAAATGTTCTTTTTTTTGTTTTTTTGTTTTGGAAAGTGCAGGGAACAGTTTTTACATTTGTTTTGCTATTTGCCCCTGTTTAGAAGATTTCACCTCAATTTCTGCATCTCATGTGCTGCTGTGGCATGCTGGCACTTAGTTATTATGGGGCGTGAAGTGTGTGATGTCAGCACGCCCAGCCACGCCCCAAAAGTTTCCATTTGTAACTAGGGGATGGATGTAAGTCGGAACGATGTAAGTCGGGGACTACCTGTATATATTCACCGCTAATGACAGTGTCATGATGGGTCATTGAGGAATACCCAGTTGGCTTGTTCCACGACAGATGATTGAAAAAGCTCCAGCACTTGTCAAAAATTGAATATTTTGCCTTTATGTCCCATAAAAAAAACCAACATGAATTAGAAGCTACGCATAATTCAAACATCCGTGTCTCTTACGCATTTCAAACCTTGTAGCGGCTTCTTAATCATAATTACATGTAGCCAGTATGAGGTTTGAAACGGATGAGAAATGTGAATGTTTGTGTTCTGCATTTTTTCATTCATTGGAGATAAAAAAGACCAAATTTTTACTACATGTCTAATGAGTGCTGAAGCGGTTTTGATTCTTTCTGAAACCCTGCACCATTTTAGATGATATAAAACTGTTTATACATGAGAGGTCATTGCAAACCAGTAATCTTTGGAAATTTGTTGCCAGACAACATAATATATCTGATAAAACCTGTATCTTTTATTTCTCTAACATTTTTCAACTTTTTGAAATTTCCTGCAACCTTCAGATATAAAAGAGGTAAGTTGACTGACTCCTAAGGTACATCATGATGTCACCAGTTTCCAGTCAAGTGGCATTCTCTCTTCGTTTAGCAAGGGTGGTAGCAACCTTGTTAGTCGAGAGAGAATTTTGACTTTTAAGCCACTTAACTGGAAACTGGTGACATCATGATGTACCTTAGGAGTCAGTCAACTTACCTCTTTTATATCTGAAGGTTGCAGGAAATTTCAAAAGTTGAAAAATGTTAGAGAAATAAAAGATACAGGTTTTATCAGATATATCATGTTCAATAGACCATAGTACTTAATAGTATTAATACATGGTATATTTTTCCTTTTAGTATTCCGTGAGCAATATAACCACAACAAGTTTTCAGCCAGTACGACCACTGCCTGCAATCAAAATCCTTGCTGAAAAAATCAACTTTGAGCATTCTGAGCCGATGTATGCGGAGCAACTGGTCCAGACCGTGAGCAGTCTCATCCAGCCCTCGGATAACCTGCTTCACCATTGCTATGCTCACTGCTATTTGAAGGTACCGTATCGATTTGCTTTACTTTTGTTCTGGTTTATGGTTTGCATTGAATCAAGCAATTCTTTAGAGCACAGGTGTCAAACTGCGGCCCTCCAGGTGTTGGGAAACTACAACTCCCATCATGCATTTATATAATCTATAACAGTGGGCATGATGGGAGTTCTAGTTTCCCAACAGCTGGAGGGCTGCAGTTTGAGACAGCAGCAACTCTTTTCTGTCTTAGTCACCAGAGGCTATGTCTAAACTGCATAGTTTTACAATCTTATTTTTGGCGCTTTTAGGATTTTAAAAGCGCCGAAAATACAATAGTTCGTGCAGCCAGACACTACAATAGAAAAGATGACCTTTAGGCTATGTTCACACGGCTTAACTGTGGGTCATAATTACGCCCCGCAGTTACGCGGGGGGCCGGCACCTCGCCGGCCCATAGAGAATCACTGCTAGCGGCGCGTATACGGCGCTAGAAAGTAACATGTGAATTTTCTCCCCCCTCGGCGTGTATAATATATAGTAATTTTAAATATATATATCTATATATATATATATATATATTACACATTTATATATATATATATAATAATATATTTTAATAATTTATAATATAAAATATTATATATATATACACATTTATATAAATATATTTTTTATATACATTTATAAACTAAATATAACCCAAACATAATATTCAAATTTTATATATTTAAATCCAATGCGTTTTACGGATGCATTTTTGGCATCGAAAGCGGATCTAAAACGCAACCAAATGTGTGCTGCGCTTTTGGATCCGCTTTCGGGATGCCAAAAGCGCAAGAAGAATTGACATGTCAATTCTTAAAACGGATCCGAAAAGCGGATCGCGAAAGCGCATCGGCGATCACTCGTGTGAACAGCGATGCGCTTTTGCCATTGAAAGCAATGTTAATCACATTGACAATTGTTAGATCCGTTTTGCGGATCCGTAAAACGGATCACAAAAACATCGTGTGAACAAGCCCTAAGTCTCATAGACTTGTAGTGAGTAAGCAGCAGACATGACAACTTGTCCATTGACAATAGGAGTGACCCTGATAATCAGTTGGATTCCATGTCCTGTGGATTGGTGATAAATATATTAATAATTTAAAAATCCTTTTACTACTACTATACCTTAGCAGTAAGTCACATATGAAGCATGAATGTTACTGCTATATATATATAAAATATATAAAATATATATATAATATATATTATATATATATATATATATAATTATATATATATATTAAAATATATAAGGGCAAGGAAAGAAAAGAAAGGGAGGGCGCACAATAGTGTAGTACAGTTAAAATAACTACCAATAAAAGAGCAAAGCTCACCGGGTAAGGTTGTGCAATAAAATAGAGGCACAACACTCAAGAAGGGCCCTTACAGGGCTTTTAGTGCTGTAAGCCCTTAAGACAGCAGCCTGGATCCCAGGAAAAACACAGGTCCGGTTTCAGGGCTAGGTAGGAACTATCTTGAAGTATCCAAAATGGACGTGGATCCGGCGCTCCAGGCAAAAAAAAGAGAGAAGCGATCTCTCGCTAATAATCTAAATTAAAAAGGGCTAGCTTTATTGTTTAAAAGTGCAGCAGACTTTGCCGTCACACAATTAAAACCAAAAGACATAAATAAAAGGCTCAAACGCGTTTCTTGCGGCAAACCCGCAAATTCCTCAGGAGCAACCCTGCTCCTGAGGAATGCGGGTTTGGGCCCCAAGAAACGCGTTGAGCCTTTTTATTTATGTCTTTTGGTTTTAATTGTGTGACGGCATAAGTCTGCTGCACTTTTAAACAATAAAGCTAGTCTTTTTAAAAATTATCGAGAGATCGCTTCTCTCTGTTTTTGCCTCGGACGCCGGGTCCACGTCCATTTTGGATACTTCAAGATATAATATTTTATAATATATATATATATATATATATATTATATAATAAAATTATATAATATATATAATTATATATAATATATATATATATATATATATATATATGTGTATATTTGATGCTTTTATTTTTGTGATCATGCATGTCGAGATCTTTTCTTTGGCTTGTCTCTGAATTTTTTCGCTGCCAATGTCTGGGAAACAGCATAAGCTTGGAGGCCAAAGATTTTTGTGTTCAATTAGTGAATTAAAATGTAAAGTTCTCGCAATTCATTTAGCCGTCATAAATGGACCCAAAAGAGAACTTTTCTTTGACCTGTAAAGGCTAACAAAGAAATACATACACAGATCATTGAGGTACCTAGTTAAAACATCAAAGCGCTGGGATATAGTCATCACAAAGAAACAGAATTGCTCATGTGTATCAGGACATGGAACCAATTATGGATCCCAACAGGTCGTTCTGGGACAGATGTTTGGAGGTATATTGTACAATCGAATAGTCTGATTCCTGACATGTGATAAATCATCAACACTTAATATGGGATGGGAGGGTAAGGACTGTACTTTACATTATACGTTTTAGTTAAGTTTCTTTCAGTGTTTTGGAGAATTTATGTGCTAAAATTTAAATGTGTTTAATTTGTCTTTTACTGGCGGTCGGAAGCCATTTTGTATGCTGAACATTTGTAGGGAAAATCTAGAGGAATCCCTAACTACTTATGTAGCAAGATTAAACTTTGGGCAAACACACCCATTTCATTGAGACTGATTAATTTGTTTGGGGGGGCCTTCCAACTCTTCACCGACAGATGGATGACTCGTTTCCAAAAAAAAGACATGGTGCATTTTTTTTTGCAATTCAGATTTTGGGGGCTTAGCGATGATTGGATAAATACTAAGTATATTAAAACAGTTGATTTTTATTCAACAATAAATGTAATTCTTGTTCATGGAAAAATAAAAACATCCCCAAAAAAGAATCTTCGCTGTCTTTTGGGGCAAAAATTAAAAAAAAAACACTGCTTATTTTGGGGGAAAAGGGGTAGATGTTGCTTTTTTCTCGTATGCAACCCCTCTTTTGGGGGTTTTTTATGTTGTAGTTTTTAAACAACCCAAAAGCCTCCTTATCGATCCCCATTGCGGACCTGTGACCCCCCTTTCTATACCTGTTGCTGCACCGGGGGGCATATAAAAACCAAAACAAGAAATCATTATTTCTAAACTTTATTTTCAGGTGTTTGGGTTTCAGGCCGGGCTCACATACCTGGACAAAAAAGGATCCTTTTTACCTCCTGTCCCAATGATACCTGCCTTTAGCACGGCCTTGTATGGAAAGCTACTTCGGCTCCCCCAGTATTGGTAAGCCCTTACAAAGTATTTATTTTCTTGTTTTTTTGTATAAGAATATTTTTATCAAAGCTCAGACAGAGATATTGAGCCTACATTTCATCCAAGTATTTAAGTGCATGGACAAGCATAATCATGGGTACACATGAGGTGTGGTAATAAATAGGCACAGTATAAGAAATAATAGGATCCATTTAAAAAAAACCCAAAAAATTTTTTCTTCCCAACCCTAGTGTTGGTCTGTACAGTGAAAGTGTAGGTAACTATTCAGATGCTAGTAGAGTATGGAGTCTGAAATTGGCCGAGCATGAAAGCCATCAGAACAGTGGACACATAAAAAGGGGTTTTTTTGACTCTAAGTTGCCTCAAAAGGATTTTTGAAAAAAGCTTAGAACTTTGGGTGCTTTCCACAAAAGTTTTTGTGCGTTTTTTTTTGCAGAAAGTAAACATTAAATGTGTGCCCTTTACACAAAAAAAACCCCCAAAAGCTCCATATGAAAGCACCCTTAAAGGGGTCTTGCCACGATGTAATGTTGACGTGGTATTCTCCAAAATGGGTATTTAACCACCTTTCTAAATATATGCGATTACAAGAAGTGAAGCCTCTGAGAGCTACAGCATTGCTCAGTCCCCCTTAGTTTCCTGACAGTTTACATTAGATTGGACCAGGACACTGACTGGAGCTGATCTGGCCGCTCTTGCATGTTTGCACTTTCTGATGACAGGGTACATGAAGGAGCTTCCAAGGGGCTGGGGAGAAAAGTATGAGGCTGTCTGCTGTTTAGAGAATCCACTGGTTGTAATGTAATTATTTGAGTACACATTGTAGACGCTCCCTGCTTCCAACCTCTCTGCTCAGCCCCCTCCCTCTCACCCCTGCAGCCCTTCATGCTTTGTTTATCTGCTCTCCTGAGCAGATAAGAGGTAAGGAAATCACTTTGTGGCAAAGCCCCTTTAAGCCAAGGGCCCAAATGTCTTCATAATTATGACAGGCTTTGCTTTTGTATACGCTTTGTTCCAATGTAATGGTTTTAGTTAACCTGTTAATCTATTCCCCAATGTTAGGGGAAGAGGCCTAAATCTTTTGGAAAGCATGTAATTGTCTAGTCTGAAACAGCATATCAGAAATGCTGAGGGTAATAGGGGAATCATTGAGACATATGTATTATGGGAGTCGTGGCAGAATTCTGGCATACATGCTTTGCAGCACATTTTTTCTGTTTTAGGTAGTTTCTAGACAGTTCTGCATGTCATCCAACAAAAGTGAAATAGGTTTGCCCTCTACGAAAGCTGTGTGCTTTAGCATGCAACACCATGCACCATAAATATGAACCAAAATTTTGCCACAGCTAGTGGCATAAAGTAAACCAATTAACAGAAGGTGTGAACTTGGACTAGAAAGTCCAAACCTGCCCCAGATTTATCAACACTATGATTAATATAGTTACATTTGAAGACTGTCTAGTGTAAGTTTACATTAAGTATTCGACTGCATGGATAAATCTGCTCTAAGGTCCTTATCTGCGAGGAAGCCCAGAATACAAACTGTGGACTCAGAAGACAGCCAAATATTGTGAATTGTATGCTTTATGTTCAAAAGCATCTGCCAAAACTTAGCATAACATGTGCCTGATCTGAGCATTGGCTATGCCACATTCAGGCCAGCTGGTGTTCTCTCTCACTATGTTTTTTATAGCAAGGACATAGATTTATGCGCTTTATCTTATAGTAGATGAGAAAATCTGTGAGCCTCACATGGGGACAACTTAGGCATTAGCCCGAGTATGAGGCCGCACTGCTCTTTTAAGACTGGCCCTATCTCAGCTACAAATTGATTTGCAAGGTGAAGTTTTTAAAAAGAGAGCCGTAAGCTGGTCACTAAAATACAGCATATCGTGCCCTTAGTCGGTTGCATATGACAAACAATGTGCTATTTCTGAACTGTGAAGGCCACCAAAATGGGCTTTCGAGGTAAAGAGTATTTTTACACGACGTCTTGCAGGCGTATAGCGGCTTGTACTGTGTGTGCTGCTATATGCCTGCTACTTTAGAAATACGTGCTGGCAAGTGCATACTTCTGAAGCATTCTCACTGTCACTTCTTTCTACCGGTGCGTAGTATGCGCCAGGGAATATGCTTTAAAATGATCGCACTCAATGAGAACTGTGATTTTACCCTATTTGCGGGGCATACTTCAGGCGTATTGCAGCGCAATTACGCACCAAAGTACGCCCCGCAAATACGCCAAAGGGGTGTCCTAATTATAAATGCTGATAAAACACTTTTATTTGGGAGATCAATGGCTGCATACAATTGTTCAAAGTTCCTAAAGTGACCCTGGCAGGTGGTGTATGCTTTCCTATCTGAGAGTAGTATGTGATAGAATGAGAGAAGCTGAGCTCTGTGGCATAGCTTTATATGATATGGAGCAGGGTTTCTGGGTAAAAAGCAGAGGACATCCTGACCAGACTCCTTAAGAGACAGTGGGAGTCCTGCTAAACCTACCCACATACAGTGATTGACAGCTTTCCCTGTCTTAGTGTGTGTACAGAGCAAACTGTCACTCACGGTCTGTGGGCAGGGTAAGTGGTACTTTCACAGTTGTTCTCTGCTTTTTACTCAAATTCAACATCAGATCATTTAAAGCTCTATATCACAGAGCTCAGCTTTTCACCCTCTGTCATATCCGGCTCCTAGGTAGGGTTGCATAACAGTCTTGGCTGCAGAACTGTGTTGTCAGATCTGGTCTGTTGATGCCTTAGGAAAGGTTCACACGGCTTAATTGCGGGACGTAATTACGCCCTGCAATTACGCCGTGTGGGCGGGGGAGGGAGCGGGGGGCCGGCACCTCGCCGGCCCATAGACTTGTATTACCAGCGTAGCGTATACGCCGCTGGTAATTCACATGTCAATTATCTCCCCCCTCGGCGTATTCGCCGAGCGGGGAGAGGAGACGTAATCGATAGTTCTCTATGAGAACTGTGGATTATTGTAATGACTGGGACGTTTTCAGCCCATAATTTGCGCACTCCACCGCGTAATTACGGACTGAAATACGTCCATATTTAAGCCGTGTGAACATGGCCTTATTGGCGCCAGTTTAAACAGTTCAACCTTAGAAGAATTGGCCCAATTCAGAGTAAACTTTAAGTCCCCCACCAAGCCTAAAAGATTCTTGCTCCTGTCCCAAACTTTACACATTAGATCCAATGTAGGGTTTTTCGATCAGTTTTCTTGCTTACCTTTCTCGCCATACCAAATATTGGTTGTATTTTGCTGCATCTGAGATGCAGCATTTTGTTGGTTGTGGCTGTACGGAAGATATAGGACCGGTGGGTAGACCAGTCTGTCACTAGCTGTGATGACCATATTCATATCATTTGCTTGAAACCGGGCCACCCACAACCTTGTCTCTTGGAAGAATCTAGAAAATTGCTTCCTCCATTAAAACTCTATTGAACAAACAATGTATTTTGTGAGAATAGTGTCCTGGTATCCATACAATGGCATTGTGTGAGACGTATAAAGACTCTGACATCAGCTTAATTGGATTTTCCCTGCCAACAGTCGACAATGGGAGGCAGCACTAAGCATCTGTTTTGGGGGAGATGATAGACAGAATGGGGATTAGTTAAAATCAATATAATCCTGAGGGTGGGGTTACCTTAATTCCCAGATATTAATGCTCTGACACCACCTGATGTGACGGAGATTCTAAACTGGGTGACCCGGGCAGCGGATACTTGATTTGTCCTCACTTATCCACAACTGACATGACTAGGGTACTCGAAGAGACTGCATTGCCCAGATATAGAAGCCTGTTATCCGCATTTGAGGAAACCACCTCAATTATTATTATTTATTTAATAATTATTATTTATTTTAGAGCGCCATTAATTCCAGGGCGCTGTACATTCAAGGGGAATTACAAACATAACAAATGATGAACAAATACAACGGTGACGAAAAATGACTAGTAACTGATACACAGAGGAAAGAGGGCCCTGCCTGCGAGGGCTTACAATCTACAAGGAAGGAGGGGAGAGACAGAAGGTGTGGGGCGGACATGTTTGTGGGCCGGTGTACTGGTGGTGGGGTTAGTGTAGGTTATAGGCTATCCTGAAGAGGTGGTTTTTCAGGTTGCTTTTGAAAGTGGTGAAAGTTGGGGAGCGTCTGATGTTTTGGGTTAAGGAGTTCCAGAGAATGGGTAAAGCGCGAGTGAAGTCTTGGAGACGGTTGTGTGAGGAGCTGATGAGAGGGGAGCAGAGGAGAAGGTCCTGTGAGGAGTGGAGATTGCGTGAGGGAAGGTATCTAGAGATTAGAGCAGAGATGTATGGAGGAGAGAGATTATGGCGAGCCCTGTAGGTCATGGTTAGTAACTTGAACTGAATTCGCTGGGCAATGGGCACACAGTGAAGAGATTGACAGAGGGGAGAGGCAGAGGAGTAGCGGGGAGAGAGGTGGATAAGACGGGCAGCAAAGTTGAGGATGGTTTGAGGGGGAGCGAGAGTGCTGGATGGGAGGCCACAGAGAAGGTTGTTACAGTAGTCTAGGCGGGAGATGACAAGGGCGTGGACTAGTGTTTTTGTATTGTCAAAGTTGAGGAATGGGCGGATGTGTGAAATATTTTTCAGGTGGAGGTGGCAGGCAGAGGCGAGGGCTTGGATGTGTGGTTTGAAGGATAGAGAGGAGTCCAAGGTCATCCCAAGGCAGCGGACTTGTGGAGCTGGTGAGAGAGTGTAGCCATTAACAGATAAAGAGATCAGGTGGAGGGGTGGAGTGGGACGGTTTAAAGATGATAAATTCGATTTTATCCACATTTAGTTTTAGGAGGCGGGAGGAGGAGGAGGATATGGACAGTCTGGGATCCGGGAGAGAAGAGAGTTAATATCAGGGCCGGAGATAAAAAGCTGGGTGTTGTCCTCATACAGGTGGTATTGAAAGCCGTGTGAGCTCAATAACCAACTACTGCCAGGGACTCCCTAAAGAACAATGGTATCGGGTTCCTGCTAGTGCAAAAAAGAAGAGGCTACAGGGGTATCAGGGTGTAATACTACCGTATGGGCCAATTGCTCAGTTTCTGGCCATTGGGGCCAAAGACACATAGGATATGATCTGGAAACCAAATCCCACCCATCTGCACAACTGTCAACAAAAATTTCACTTACCACTGTTAAAGGCTTTGGCAACACTGAGTGAAAGGACTGCCCTGCCACCGTTGGTCCCAGAACTCGACTAAAGATTCATAGAGCGCCAACTCAGAATCACGGTCGTAGATTTATTGGGCATGAGTCCAATCTGATCAGTCTGAACAACCTCAAAAAAATGAAGATAGCATCCAGCGGTTTTCAAAAATGATACCTTTTGAAACCCGCTGGATGATGTCGTCTTTTTTTTTTAAACATCTTTTTATTGATTTTCAAAATTAAACACACACAAAATAACAGTTGGGCTGTCACAATAGGAGCAATAACCCATACATCATGTAGGATTAAATAAAATGACTACACAGCTTGATGGCATCTGTTTGTACAAACTAGAGTTTCACCTAGCGGTTAGGCCTACAAGGCTTCAAAAGACTAAGAGCCGGGCCAAAGTTCTAGGTTTCCTTGCTAGGCTGGGCAAAGTAGATACCCCATCAAGTCCCATTATGACGGGAAACAATAATAGTTCCATTAAGTAGTATAGAAGCATAACAATTAGAACAGACAATTAACTTTTCAACTTTTCCACCAAGGACAATGTGTTAATATTTTCAGCAATTAAATCAACCTGACTATGCCTACATGCAGGTTTTCATATAGTATCCTCGTTCCCCAGGATGCTTCCAAGATATACGTTTCCCTCTAGAGCTGAAGTGCCCCCAGGGTGCCAGTCAGCTCTCCCTCCAGATACCACTTAGTGAGTCTAAACGGGAACACCAGGGTTCTGATCTCATCTCTATCTAGGAAGGTTTTTATGAATGGCGTCCATCTGGCAAAAACAAATTTCCGTTTGGGAAATCTTGTATACTTCGGCCTCCAGCCGATCCATGAATAAGTAGTGTTTTACTTGAGACAGGACCTCATTTATGGAGGGCGTTTCCTTCTCGAGCCATCTGGACAATAGAGATCTTTTTGCTGCTAATAGAATAATCTGTAAGAGGGCTTGGTGTTTTGATCCTTCCGGTAGGTCATGAAACAACAACACTGCGGGCATAGAGGGAAGCTCAAATTCTCCTGTAGTTGTCGAGGCTGAGATGAGGGCGTTCCAGAAGGTCTGGGACTTTGGGCAAGACTACATACTGTGTATCAAGTCAGTCTTGGGCTGGTTACATTTAGGGCAGGCCTGGATTCGATTAGGGGCAAGGGGATGGGGAGGTATGTTAAACCCAAAAATGGCCCGGTGTATAAACTTAAAATGCGATTCTCGCCATCTTTCATTGACAACCGCCTTGCAAGTTTGCCTCCAACCCTTCAGTATGGATAATGATATATCAATGTCTGGAAAGATTTTCTCCCAGTTGCTAAATACCTTCCCCTCCCAGCTTTGCTTGTCTAGTTCTCTCAACTGGCTATAGATGCTAGATAGTGAGTGATGGCTTGAGACCGGACCGAGGACAGTGTCAAAAGGGTTGGATATACATTCCGTATTGAGGCGAACAACTCTCTTCTTCAAAAAACTAACAACCTGGCCATAAGTCCGAAAGTGCGAGTTGGGGATACGATATTTACCCTGTATCTCCGAAAATGTTAAAAGATTGCAGGTGCTGTCTCGTCTATTAATTAGGAGGGATCCTACATTTACTATGCCCTTCTCTCGCCACAGATTGAGGTGGGCATTCCCTACACCCTGTCTGAACTCGGGGTATCCCATGAGAGGCATGTGTTTGCTCAAAATAATCGGCAGTTGAAACGGTTTCCTACACACCCTCCAGGTCGCTATCGTATCCCTCATTAGTATACATGACCTTATGTTTATCGGAATGTCTGAATATCTTGTATGTAAAAGAGCTGCTAGATCCCCTGGGGCCGCTAGACACGCCTCCAGCTCAAGATTCGAGTGGTATGAAGTTTGCTTTATCCAATCCGCACAGTGTCTAAATAGACATGCCAGATTATATTTACGAATGTCAGGGAGGTTTACTCCCCCACACCTCCTCGGTAACATTAATTTTGATATGGCAATCCTAGGTCTCTTTGATGCCCATATAAATCTAGTGAAGTTAGATATCAAAATTTTGATATCTGTGTGCTTCAATAGGAGAGGAATTGTCTGGAGAGGGTATAACAATTTGGGGAAACTAATCATACGTATTAAATGGCATCTTGCCAATAATGAAAGAGGGAGACCTACCCATCTGCGCATTTCCCTAATAATTTTCAGTATAAAGGGGGGGGGGGTAGTTCAGGTGGTAGAGGGATTCCGGGGTTTTACCTATAGCAATCCCTAAATATTTGATGGATTTTTTAGCTATTGATAACGGGCAGTCAGGACCTACAAGATGTGGGAAGGTTGCGGATGTGAGGCTCAATATTTCCGATTTTGTCTCATTAATTTTGAAACCCGAACAGTCTCTAAAGACCTTCAAAAGACGTAACAGGGAGGGTACATCACTCTCAGGATGTTCTAGAAAGAAAATGACGTCGTCGGCAAATAATGCCAATTTCAATTCCTGGTGTCTAATAGTGATTTCTTTAAATGTATTAGACGATATCAGAAACCTAGCCGAGGGTTATACCGCTAGATTGAATAGGAAGGGGGAGAGAGGGCATCCCTGTCTAGTTCCTCTGGCTAACGAAAAGGGTTGCGATAGAAACCCCGGTAGGCATATCCTGGCCTCTGGTGTTTGGTAAAGTGCTGAAAGAAAGGTTCTGTAGGGGCCATGCAGGTTGATTCTGTCCAGGACTAAGTTCAGCCACCCCCAGTCAACGCTATCGAACGCCTTTTCCGTATCTATGGTTATCAAGGCTGAGGTAGCATGTGCTTGGGGGTTTCTCCTGACTTCATCAAGGACAAGGAGAACTTTTCTCACATTCATTACCGCTGATCTCCCCTGGACAAAGCCCACCTGGTGTGATCCTATTAATCTAGGGATAAACGGGGCTAGGCGGTCTGCCATGATTTTTGCCAGGAGCTTGAGATCAACGTTTATCAGGGAGATGGGCCTATAGGAGGAAGGCTGGAGGGGGTCTTTACCCTCTTTCGGTAGAATCTTGATATGGGCAGTATTCGTTTCCTTGGGTGATCCCAATAGATAGGAGTTAAATAGGTTTTGGAGTGTAGGAGCTATCTGCGTTTTCAAAGATTTAAAAAACTCCCCCGTAAAGCCATCTGGGCCTGGGGATTTATTGTTCTGCAATTTTGAGATTGCCGCCTCAAGTTCTGCCAGTTCTATTGGGGCACCTGACGTCGCCATCTCCTCCGCTGAGAGGCCTGGAAGCTCAATCTTGCTCAACCATTCTTTTGACCTTTGATCATCAAGGTGCTCGTCTGCATATAAATTCTGATAAAAAGAGCGCAATATCTCCAGGACTTCCTCCCCCTTTCTTTTGAGAACTCCTTCTGGTGACTTCAGGGTCGGCATCGGGATAGGAGGGCGGGGGCCCCTGGCGAACTTTGCCAGGAGCTTGCCCGGTTTGTTGCCGAATCGGAAGAAATGGGCATCAGAGCGGGACTTTTTAAGTTCTCTTCTCTCCACCCAAGCCTCGTACTCTTTCTTAGCTCTCACCCATTTAAGTTTAAGGGGCTCTGATGGGGAACCTAGGAAATTACTGTATGCTTCCCGAAGACTATTGCCTAAGGAGGCAAGCTTCTCCTTCACTTTGTTTCTATAATTTGACATTTACGAGATTAATCTTCCTCTGAGTACGGCTTTCGCTGTGTCCCAGAATAGCTGAGGGGAGTCCTGATGGGATTTATTATCGGCCTGGAATTCCATCCACCACCCCTGCAGAATCGCCCTAAACTCCTCATCTCTGGTCAGGAAGGAAGGGAACCTCCATATATATTCTGACCCCCGTTGGATTGATTCTGCCAGGGTTAAAATGACTGGAGAATGGTCCGAGATGACCAGATCTCCAATCGAAATGTCCTCGACCCTAGGGAGCAAATTCTTTGAGGTGAACATGTAGTTAATCCTAGACCACGAGTTGTGGGGGTGCGAGTAATGCGTGAACTCTCTCCCATCAAGGTTCAGAACCCGCCACCCATCAACCACGTCTAGGGCATTCGCGAAGGCAGCGAGTGTCTGTGGTCTCGTTGCCGACCCCATGACATCCCTTACCTCCCTCTTTCTGTCCTCTGTCTGGGACATGACCAAATTAAAATCCCCTCCAATCACTTTATGACCAGATACATCTCTTAGAATCAGGGGGATAAGGGAGTTAAGAAAAGGAGCGCTCTCTGAGTTCGGACCATAAACATTGTGAATGGAAAGGAGATCGTCGTCCCCCATTGAATCTGAATATGGGCCCACCTCCCGTCTTGATCACTCTCGTGGTGTAGTACCTGACAGTTATAGCCCTTTCCTATTAGAATCAATACCCCTGCCTTATTGTTGACTGCTGGAGAGCCAAACACCTGCCCCACCCACAAGCGGCGCATACGGTCAAAATCCTCTTTGGCTAGATGGGTCTCCTGTAGGAGAGCGATATCTACCTTTAGCCGTTTCAGATGTCTTAAGACCATGACACGTTTGCCTGGGGAACGAAGGCCTTTAACGTTCCAAGATATAATATTCATAATCTAGGGCAGAAGTAATGGAGATACCGCGGTCCCTGGTGGAAGAACATATTAAAACAATAACAAACCTTTTTAACACATGGTCAACAGACCAGAAGCACTCAGGCGGAGGGGTGTAAAAATAAGCCTCCATCCAAGAAAAGCGCTTAGAGACTTCACTTTTTTCCATCGAGGAGAGTTCGTATTTCTGAAAAATACCACTCCTAATATCACTAGTGAAGCAGGCCGAAAGTTAAATTAAGCCTATACATTAATGAACACATATGAAAACATGCAGAAAACGCGGTCAGATGACGAACCGAGTAGGTCTAAGTGGCCGTTTCAGAGCCGATCCGGCTCCTTTCTTAATCATGCCCCCTCAGTCCCCTAGCTTGGAGGCAGAACGCTTTCTCTGTTCTTTCGGAGTCATAACTTGAGCTGCGTGGGATTCTTCCTCATCAGAATCAGAGTTGTCGGCGGGCAGAAGGTGGAACCTAGAGGGGGGGCGAGGGCCTCTCAGAATTCGGTGGGGAGGGTGGTCTAGGCTTTGGTGCTCGCAGCCGATCCAGAAAGGCCTGTGCCTCTATAGGTGACGGAAAAGTGGAGATATTACCGTTCTCATGGAAGACTTTTAGTACTGCTGGATACAGTAGCGCGAATTTCACATGCTTTTGAAATAGGGCTGAACATATGGGTGAAAATGCCCTGCGCTTCCTAACAACTTCAGCCGAGAAATCCTCAAAAATCAACACTCTCCGACCCTTGAAGGTCAAGTCTCTCTTTAGTCGTCTGAAAGCTTTGAGAATTGCGACCTTATCTGTGAAGTCCAGGTATTTTACAATTACCTGGCGAGGTCTTGTAACTGCTCCGGTATGCCTGCTGAGCCCTGGCCCTGCTGCGCAAATCTGGACTGAGGCGATGCGCGCTTTCTACCTTAAAAGTTCCCTTGAGGCCAAGGGCTTCCGGTAAGTCTCGCTCGCACAAGGCTATTAAATCCCTAGCAGGAATTGCTTCTGAGATGCCGTATACCCGCAGATTGTTCCTTCTAGAACGATTCTCGAGGTCCTCTAGTTTATCGGCTAGTCGCTTGTTCTCATGGATGGTATCTAAGAGCTGCGTGCGTGCTTTGTCGGCCTCCTGTCGTAACTCCTGAAGCTGAATGTCGTGACTGTCCAGGCGCCTATTGTGAGAGCGGATGTCTGACTTGACCTGAGAAAACATTTTCTCTACTGTGGCGGTTAATGAAGCTTTAATATCAGCAGAAATGTGTTTTGCGAACTCGGCGGCCAGAGCTTTAAGATTGGTGCCTTGAGACTCTATTTGTGACTGTAACACTTCAGAGGAACTGGGGTCATGAGCGTTCCCAGAAGTCGTAGTGCCCGGTATAGGATTAATGTCTTGCACCGGGGGTGTTGAGATATCCCAGTCAGATGACGGGTCAAAGTCCTCTGGGGAGTTTTGGGCACCCAGCTCCTGGAATGGGGACACTTGGGATTTTTCTCCCTTTCCTTGTTGCTTAGTGGCCTTGTTGCGCCCCATTTTGTATAGAAATTTTTCCATGCACTAAAGAAATGGCGTGGTGAGGAGTGGGGCAGGGCTTAGAGCAATTTTACTCGATTGTGTGTTATCCTTACATCCTTTCTGTCAGTGAGGAAGTATGGGTCTGAGGGACGGGCAGCACCTAAGCACTGCTTGAGGACTTTGGTAGAATATATTTGCAGGCACTTAGAGGGTTTAGAGTGCTGAGTGTATGGGCCTGTGCGCTTGCCTGGGCTACCTCTATTGCAATTGGCAGTCAGATGGTGTTTATATCTCAGCCCTGGGCCCAGAGCTGGAAATTATTTGTTAATGGTGGTAGTGGGGCTGTCCCTCCTGCAGCGCCAGGATCATAGACTGTGGGCCACAGCGGGCGTCCGTTCAGGGGGGGGTGATAAGAGCGGGTAGGAGGGTGCTGATGCTGCCGTGGGCTTTCAAGTGCAGTCTCTAGCAGTGTCCGCTCACTTTATCAGGCCACTGCTGCGCTGTTGGTCCCAGTCCCGTTACCTCTATTATGCCCGCGGTCCCATGCGCCGCCTCCTCGGCGCTTCCGACTCCGGCACTGACCTCAGCTATATCCCGCTCCTGATCGCCGGGTCCTCGGTGAGTTGCGCAGATAGGGATGCTCTGTCCGGACCTAGGACGCTACTACAGAGGGTGACGACTTCCTCGTTCACTCGCTGCAGCCCACGCGGCCTCTCGTCAGGCACTTCCGCCTGTTCGGCTCTTCCGCTGAGGTCCCGGAGCCCAAGATTTCGCCCGCACGTTCCGTCTGCGGTCTAACGCCGGTAGACACTGTCCCGGGTCTTTAGGCTTCTTTGTCCGGTTTGGGATTGCCCAGTAATGCCCGCTAGGCCAGGAGCTCGTGGAGACACGTTTCTCCATGATGGCGCCGGAACCGGAAGTCGATGATGTCGTCTTAAACATTTTTTGTTTGGCTCCATGGATTTGGGGACTGAAGGCTTTGCATTATAAGCATCCATGGCTGTGCTGCTGGAGACTATATAGCCTCTGAAACCCCTCAGGTTTTTACAAAGTTAAGATATTCGGACAGTGTTCGTAAAGTGTCACAATTCAATTCTTCAAGACATTGGACAAGAAGGTTCCTGCTCTACCTAGTGTGGTAGTATTTTTTTTTCCTTAGTAAAACTCCTAACACTCCTATCGTTTTAGAGGTATCATCATAAATGTTGACAGTGCAGTGCTATTAGGTGTCGCCTTTCTAATTATCTGGAGAACTACCTGGCGGAACCTAATTTTTAAACGTCAGTAGAGCCAGGTGACAAATTTGTCAAAAGTCTCTTCTGTCTTTGGGTGTTGAATCCTATCTTTGTCTTAATTAAACCACCTGCTTCTTTAATTTTTCGGACCCCTTATGTTGCCTGCATTCATACAACTACATAGGACATCTCTGCCTTTTTTCTGGATTAAAGCCGAGCAATAGATTATATTAGGGTTTCGGTTTATTTTGTGTGTGTGTGTGTGTGTAATATATATATATATATATCTATATATATACACATATATATATATATATATATATATATAAATATATATTTATATATATATATATATATATATATATATCATATATATATACATACATACACACACACACACCAAACACACACAACACACACCACACACACACACACAATAAAAGAAACCGAAACCTGTTTCCCCGAAAATAACACAGCATCTTATATTATTTTTTGCTCCTAAAGATGCGCTATGTCTTATTTTCAGGGGATGTCTTATTTTTCCACAAATAAATTACAGCATTCTACACTGGTGTACGTGTGTATATATGTCTGAAAGTTTAGAGTCCCAAACCATAGGATATATGTATGTAAAAGGATATTTTATGGCAGCTGCAGTGACTTATCTCAAAGGGTGGCAAATGTGACATGCTGGGACTTGTAGAACCAGCATGCCCCATCAGCCATCCTCTGAGATGTGCGTGTGTGTCAGTATCATTGCTCTGTTCTCCCCCCATCCCTCACTTGCACATTTTTTGTCTCCTGTCCTGGGATGTTTGGGACCTGTGGTGACATCACAGTCACATGACCTCCCAAGACCTGAGGCAAATAAAGCGCGGAATCCACTTCAGAATGGGCGTCCAAATCTGTTGTGTGAACATACTCTTATTCCTTCTAGAAATGTTTTACTGTATCTGTCAGATGGGTGTTACCATTCCAGTTTTTAAAGGGACGTGTACTTGCGTACACTGACTGCCAGTACTGATTGGGTAATGTCCTACTGTCATCACATACCATCTATTGGTAACACACTGCTGACAGATTGGTGAAGAATTTCAACAGACGTATTTGGAATGGTCACATTTCCTCTTTAACAGGATTGAATCCCCTTTTCTCAGCAGAATCCCTAGAAAAAAGACTGATCATTAAGAGCCCCACTGCAGGAAGCTCCAGTATCAGTTGATGTCTGCAGAGGAACCTTTTTTCCTGCAGCGCCCCCTCAGGGAGAATTAAAGCATCACACAGTAGCCATTGAAATCGTGTATGGTCAGCCCATGTCTATTGGAGAAGAGAGGGACAAACACTATTAATAGAACGTGTTAACTCGTAGTTCTCATAGAGAATATTTGAATGTGCACTTTGTAATCCAGGTAATTAATTTTATTCACTCTGTACATACCATGCCCAGTAATACAGTAAATCATATCAGACGGCCTCAGTTTGAGAAGCGGCTGTTCTTGCTATGAGGTCAACAAGACTCCCTGCAGAGTTTAACTACTTGGCATACTGTTACACACTCCGACCTGTTTACCCTGTGAATTCACATTATCACGGCTGCTATTTAAAGTGTTAATTTAGTTGGCATCCTGCTTGCACCATGACTTAAATAAGGCCTGATCATCTCAGTTGGGCTTCAGGCACCTCAGTTGAGTGTTGTTTTTAGATTGTTCCCTGAGCAATTTTTTTTGCTGGTTAACTCTTACAGTTACCTGGTTCACTTTTGCTTGGAGCATAATAATACATTACATCAATCTTGCTTGGAAAGGAATTACGTTTGCATCTGTGGGTATTCATAGTTTATCATGAAGGGTTAACGCTTGGAGATTTTAATAAAGGTCATGCATCAAAGGTGGTGTTTATAGATCATCATAGGATTTTTCACTAATCTGTTACAACCTATATTAAAGTCTGTACAGCAGTTCTAGACCATTGTGTTCTAGATAGATAGATAGAAAGATAGGAGTGTGTGGAGATATAAATATATATATATATATATATATATATATATATATATATATAATATATATATATATTATATATATATATATATATATATATATATAAAACACGCATACAACCACATTATCCTAGTGTTTTCACTAATTTGTTATAACCTATATTAAAGTCCGTACAGCAGCTCTAGACCATTGTGTGTGTATATTTTTATTTATGTATATATATATGTATATTGTGTGTGTGTAATGTATATATAATATTATATATATATTATATATATATATATATATATATATATTTATATATATATTATATATATATATATATATATAAAAAGCAGCACTCCTTGGATAAAGTCCACCATACAGAAACAATAGACAATGTAGAAAAAATGGGTGCCAGCAGCAACAGCTCCGATATATGAGCCTCCAAAATATATATATCAAAAAAATCCACGGCACTCCACAAAGAATTAATGCATAGCAGAGAAGTTTATTCCTCCATACTTAGTAAATGCGACGTTGCCTCTGAAAACTCCTGTTCTTAGGTTCAATGACTTGTTGGCATAAAATGACTGCTTATCTTGGATTAAAAAGTGGTGTTGGGCTATGGTCATACTATGACCTTGTACACTCCGACATACATGAGCCATAGTGTCCTTTCAGCGTTCCTTTAAATTATACCACCAACCTAAACATTGCTGCTGACCAGTTAAACCCTTTCATAGCAACCATATTCCTTGATGGCTGTAGCCTCTTTCAATAGAATATGTTCCTTGCCACAATGCAAACAATGTTCAGGAATGGTTTGAGGAACATGACAAAAATTCAAGCTGTTGACTTGGCGTCCAAGTTGTTCTTATCGTGATCTGACAGAGCACCTGTTAGATGTACTGAAAAAACAAGTCTCATCCATGGAGACCTCACGGCTTACAGGACCTAAAATGTCTGCTGGTAACCTATTGGTGCTAGATACGAAATGATGCCTTCAGAGGTCTTGTGGAATACATGCCTCTATGGATCAGAGCTGTTTTGGTTGGTTGAGGTGGAACTGTCAATGTTAACTGCAGTGCCACATTCTGAAGCCAACCAGTAGCTCCCTCAGAGGATGGAGAGATGGCCCCTCTTGCACGGCTTTCCTCCTTTCATGTCTATGGGAGTTCTGAATATAGCTGAGCAAACTCATTTGGCTCTATTATGAACTGCGCGGGGAGAACTCTGCAGTCGCAGCCATCTCCCCATTCTCTTGAAGCTGGCTCATAGCAAACTACAAGCCGGCTTCAGAAAGGGATTTTGCGCTGATTGGTGAAGGTATGTCTATGTGTACATGTCACCTGGATCATAATACCAATTCAAGCAATAATTGGAAATGTTTTTGATGTTTAGTAAAAAATGCATGAGGTGATTTTTCTCTCCCACCAGTACCTGGAAACTAGATAATCTGACTAGAATTTGAGCAGGCTGACATGTGAAACACTGGACACTTCTTCTCCTTGTATCTGTCTCCTCACCGTGTCCTGTGTCTGTCAGCAGCACTGACACCTCCACTGTAAACCTAAGGAGCGCCCCGCACTAGTCTGTTATGTAAACTCAACAATAGCAACGCATGAGTAATAAAGTAGAAAAATAAATGAGCAGAGCAGTGGCCCGCTTAAATGAAGTGTAGCTTGAAGTGAATAAAACTCCAGATGAAATGCATCAAATAGCACTTGAACTAAATCGAAGTCAGCGTGAGCGCTGAGAGCTTCATTGAAGTCATGCAGTTAGCGAGAATTAGTTTGCTAGAATAACCTGGTAATGCCATTAAACTCTGAGTCACTCCTCGAAATTATAGCACCTGCTTTATTTGCAGTTTTGGACTGTACATCCCTCCCTCCCTCTACACATATGATGCTACACATGTTTTCTCCTTTTTTTGTAGAATATTTTGAACACAGGCCGATGTAGCTTGTTTTTTTTGCTTTTTTATTCCCCTTTTTATTATGAAAAAAAAAGAAAGACATTTTATGAACTGTGATGGAATCCCTCAGGTGGTATGTTTCGAGTTAACAGTGAAAATCCCAACTTTATTTCTGACATAAATCAAAATCTGAGCGCAGCAATTGTGCCGTGGTGTCCTCCACACACATTCCACACTAAATAGTTGCAACGTTGCGGCTCTCGGTTCGTTGTTTTTATTAATAAGCAATGCGTTCAAAACGTGACATTCAAGTAAACTGGACTCGTGAGAAAATGTTTCAGCTCATGCATGCGAGTGTTCGGACTCTCCCACCACTTTTGATTATTTACTGCATGCTGTTTTTATAGTTTGGTGGCAGTTTTATGGTTACTTGATTTATTTTTTATCTTTTTTTTTGTCTGAACCTGTTTTCAAAGTGTAATTTTAAGTTAGTTACATTATTATTCCTAAGGGCTTGTCCCCACGCAAGGGTTTTTGGACGGTTTTACAGACTGTTTTTGGTTTTGTAAACAGTCTGTCAAACCCTAGAACGCAGTGCTATGGAAAATTCGTGCAGCGGTCCCCACTGCACGGGTTTTCCATCCGGCGGTCCCGCCGAAAAACATTGAACACGTTCGTTCTTCCGCTCGGTTTTCGGGAATATGAACACGTCAATTGTGAAGGGGGAGGGCTTTTCTCTGCCGCGGAGAAAAGCCGTCCCCCCTGCGGCCATATGCATGGCTGCAAAAACGGAGCAAGTACTGGTCAGATAATCCGACCGGTATTTGTCTCTGCCGTGGGGACGCCCCCTAAGGGCATGTCCACACGGCACGGGTTTTCGGACGTTTTTTCAGCTGGTTTGCGGTTTTTCAGACCGCCTGAAAAACCGGCCGAAAATGAGCACAATTGTGCTCTATGGAAAACCCGTGCAGCAGTCCCCACTGCATGGTTTTTCCACCCAGCGGTTTTGCCGCTGGCGGTCCAGCGCAAAACATCGAGCAAGCACTATCTTCCATCCGGTTTTCGGACGGAATATGTGCTGCTCAATGGGAGGGGGGAGGGCTGTCCTCCGCTCATCGCGGAGAAAAGCCACCCCGCCGCCGCCGTGGGGACGGGCACAAAACAGGACAAATACCGGCTGGCAAACCGGCCGGTATTTGTCCTATGCCGTGTAAACGCGCCCTAACTGTGGTATAGAGCTGCTCATTTAGAGGAGTTTTTTGTCTTTTGCTGGGTTTGTTGTTTAGGATGGGGTTAATGTGTGCATTGTGCATTGCATGTGTATAAATAAAGTTGTGTATATATACAAATATGCCATGAAGGGTTTGAACACCCGAAACGCATCGGCTGCTTGATGCTGGTCATTATGGATTTTAAAGAATTGCAATAAAATAATATATTTTAATGGAATAGGAGATCATTTGCTGTTTTACAAAGTTTGTAGTGCCCAGGAAGTCCATGAGTGCTCCGTGCTCCAGAAAGATTCAACACCCTCAATTAAGTGTCTATGGGAGATAACGTGAGTTGCAGCGAAACTTTGTTTGGTTGTACAGTAGAGTTCAAATTCTTTCCAGATTTTAACTGCAAATCTGCATAATAAATAGATTTGGATCTTGCAATATGAATGTTAAAGGGGTGAGACATTCATGGCATGTCACAAGGCTATACTTTAAATGTCTGATTTGGACAGGTCCCAATTCTGGGATCAGCACCTATTTTGAGAACGTGGGTTCCCTTACCTATAGCAAATAGATAAACCTGGAATAGCTCACCCTATAAATAAACAAAGCAGTGGCTTCTGGAATATGGGTGTTGATGCACAAAGATATGAGATTTCAGTTACAAATCAAAGGAAAGGAAATTTGTTATCCAGCATCCAAACAAAAAAAAAAAAAAGAATTTTGTTCTAGTTCATTAAAAACAATATACATGACTTGGTACTGACATACCATTACCAAGTTTTGGCGCGAATAGGATCTAATCATAGTGTACTAGCTGGTGGCTTGAAACGCGTCTGTTTGTAATTGATTAGAATACAGTAGAATTCATTATTTTTTCATTTTCCTTGGGGTCCCCTTCAGCCCTGTCTTCTCTTGTGCGCACTTCTGAATGGAGAAGTGGCCACACATGCACAGCTCTCCGTGAAATAATTGGAGAGAGCTATGTGTGGCCTGTTTCCAGGATAGGTGCAGGTTCAAGAAGGTGGACCGGTCAGACATTTATGGCTTATCCTGTTCGTTTGCCATAAATATATCCGATGGGAATGCACATTTATGCGGTTTGACTAATGGGTATTACCAGAATTCCCATAAACCTGCTCCTTCAGCTTGGTCACATTTGTAAGTTTTAAAATGGATATAAGTGGCTGGCAGACACCTAATTACACTACTCTGTTGGAGAAGAAAGGGTTCAACAGGGGAAAATACCAGTAGCTTTTGCTTGTCACATCATCAGGAGGCATGGAATTTTCAGTTATTGGATTTTGTCAAAGTTGGAAGGATTTACCAACAAATACCCATTGTTTTTCCCCACACAATGTCGCTCTTCTAAGGCACCAAATCCAGGGTAAAGAGCTGGCCCATCCCTTTGTGGGTTCAGACGGCCAGTTTGTAGCATCCCCACATATTCTTACGCAGACTGGTTATCCCAATGTTTATGTTGCTTTTGCCTTGTGTTTGATTTTGACAAAGGGCCGCCTTTTCATGGAGTCATATATTCTGCACTTCTGCCCTCCCCAGTTTTTGATGGGGTATAGCAAGACAGTGGGTCCTCAGTAGGGACCATATGCTGTACAGGCCTTTCTATGGTTGCACCAATCTCTGGATTTTCAACAAAACTAATTAAACATTTTCGCATAGAACCAGTCTGTGGCGACACAGCCCCATACACAACAAGCTGTGATGCTCCATTATATAATGTTTGAGGAGCCCTACTCAGGATACTCCAGTCTTTCTATACTTCGATTATTGTCCTACAAAGTTGTCCTTAATATATGAGTTATATATTGTTAGTAAACCTGTACTGGTTGGATTTCACTTGTCTAGCACTATAAAATAATGGGTATGAGCATGAATTAGTTACGTTTTAGTGTAGAGACTGCTTAACGCCCCTACATACTATTGAGTGCTTTATATATCCGATGTAGTGCAAAGATCTCGTGATCGGTTTCTGAAAGGGGTCCCTGTCTCCCATCTAATTTTCACATTGGCATGGAGAGATGCCACTGCAGGCTGGGTGGTACTGTTATCAAGGTACCACCCCGCAAGTATCCTGGATTAATTCCCGTCCTAATTAATATCATGCGCAATATTCTCTAAGCATCAGACAGCTGTCTCATCAACTATACTCCTCATCATGCAGTGGTGTCTCTCCATCACTAATGACAGGTTGGGAAGGGAAGATCTCTCCTTAAGGAGAGCACCGAACAAACGGCTTGTAGAGTTTGTTTTGCCTTTTCGCCCTCTACTTAGCATCTGCATATCACAAGGCATTATGGGAAAGGGGCTGAGACTCTCACATTGCCCACTGTTGGATGTAACAAATCCTCAATTTGCTTTTGACCCACCGAGTCTTGAGAAAGCAAAAAGGATTTTTAGCCAAGCCAGTATCTCTCATCTGCAGACAACGCTGTTTCGGGATTTTTGTCCCTCTTCAGTGCAGAGTAGAGAAGATACTGGCTGGCTGTGTGGGAGGCATCGGGTAGCTCAGGAAGGGAAGATCTCTCCTTAAGGAGAGCACCGAACGAACGGCTTGTAGAGTTTGTTTTGCCTTTTCGCCTTTTACTTAACATCTGCATATCACAAGGCATTATATGGAATGACAGGTTGGGCATGCTTGGCTAATCCTTATAAGGTGTCCATACATAGAAATTTGGTAGAATCCAACTATTTTCGTTGAACCGACCAGATATCTAGTGTATGGGGATGTCCTTACTGCAGATTCAGGGGATAAACTGGGTTGAACTTGTTAGACTGGGTATACACAGTACGTTTTTTTGAAAGTAGCAAAAACGCTTGCGATTTTTAAGCAACCCAGATTTCACCTGTTGCAAAAGATATCGATAGATAGATATAGAAACACTTGCATTCTACAAACAGACAAAAAACTGCATTTTTTTATGCAGTTGAGAAAAAAAAGCCGCGACATATGAATTGAGATTTCAGCGTGCCCAATACTTTGTCCTGCAGGAGATATGACATAGCCAGTGGAGTCTTTTCCATTGAAAACAGAAGCATAAGTTAAATCTTTCCTCAGTGTGTGTATTTATATTTCGCCCGCTCTGCCCCTCGCCCGCTTTGCCCCTCACCCACTCATGGTATGTTGAAACCATAACTCGTGGAAATTTGGTAATTGGTTCTGAAGTCACAAAGTGTCACCCAACATAATTCAAAATGAAGATTAAAGTGAAGATAACTAATTCAGATTAAGCAAGTCCTTAGGTATAAAAGCCAGAAAGAGCTGCTGGAAGCTGGAAATCACTTTCAATGATGAGGGTAGGAGCTTCTTTGGGTAATGTACTTTATACATAATGTACCAGGGAAAAGAAAACGGAGTCTTCATCTGGTGCCCAAAGAAACCGCTCATCCTGGCACATGTATAGAGCAGTACAGGACATGTAGTACCGCACTGTACTGTAGAGAGGAGCTACTAGACAACCAATCACTCCATACTTTTCAGTAATACAGATGTTTTACAAGTAAAGTGTTCTTCATCATTGGTTGGATCTTTCGGCAATCACATGAGCCACAGGTCTGTGACTATATGGTGAGCGTGGTTTCAAGATACACTTTCCCAGGAAAGATCATTATATGTAGATATGTTATAGATTGAACATTGCTATGTGGAAATCTCGGCTGTATTGCTGCGGCACCATATACATCTCCACAAGTTGTCCTTTTTATTATTTTTTAAGCCACTAACGAACAATAGCCACCTTGAAAAATCACTGCAGTAACTGTTCATGTGCCGCCATCTCCAAATAAGTTGATATATTTGGTACAATCTCTAGAAAAGCAAGAACTGTTGCTATTTTTAAATGGGACTTTGCCAGGTAAAGAAGTAGCCGCTTTGAATTTTATTTCTGTTTCTTTAAATGTATTTATTTGTTATGCAAGAAGCTGTGCTGGAGGCGTTACTTGCTTGTTTGCTTTCACTAGGTTGCATTGCAGCCCAGAAAATCTCACACTCCTGGGCTTATCTCATGTCACTTCCTTGTTTATTTAAAGGGTCACACTGCACAAAAGCTTTCATTAATCCTTATCACTCAAGATGGACGATGTTAAAATATTTACGTGCATACTAACATCCTTTACATTGGACAGATAAGCTCTTAATTACTGGGGCTGCAGATCTCTCTGGGAGTTTGTGTAACTTTTTGGCATATTCGTGGTCAAGCCTTTTAACCCCAATAGCTCACCAATAGTCCTTGTAAGCACATCAAAGAGTGGATAAGACAAGAACAGAAGGGAGGTGTGCACAGTATATGCTGATGTGTGTACAGTAAGTAAAATGTGCAGATTAGTGTCGGACAATTGGCTCTTATCTAATACCTGCTTCCACCGTCTGTGTATCAAAGCTTTCAAGGAACTTCGTGTTACCTCAAGTAGCCTTACATATCGAGGTATTGATAACTTATTGTCCTAATTCAGTAACTTGCTATACATGAATTAAGATACATAAGTGACATCAATGTGGGTTCAGTGGACAGTTACCTATCTGTAACATAAATGGGAAAAGC
The DNA here is from genome assembly GCA_025379985.1 of Phyllomedusa bahiana. NCBI lineage: Eukaryota > Metazoa > Chordata > Amphibia > Anura > Hylidae > Phyllomedusa > Phyllomedusa bahiana. Next base: position 95,619 of record JAODAL010003396.1, on the reverse strand, counting down.
AAAACAAACAGGGCATTAATTAGACAGCATTTTTCCATAATCCACATCTGACCAATATAGGTGATGTACTGAGACCAGATGCTTTGTGAGAGGGCTCCAGATTTAAACAGCTCACTCACCATTGAAGAGCTTTGCCCAACGATACAACCATGTAGGAAAAATGAAGGCCAATTTAACATGGCATGTTTCTTGCCAAGAAGAGTTCTTGTCACTTTTTCAACCCCACTAATCTCTCAGCATACGAATAACATCTAGTCATGTTCTGTGTTTAGGTGGAATGGACATTTTAAAGGTTTTCTCCAGCTTAATTTTTTATTTTGATTAAAAAAAATACGGCTTGCTTTTTTGTTTGTTTTTAGAAAAACAAAAAAAAAAAAAAAAACCTTGTACTCTCCTCTTCTCTGGGATATGATACACTGTCCTTGACCTTCAGTCTTCATTTTGAGAGTGTCACCACTGCACTTGTTTCCAAATGGTGTTGTCGGCCAGCAGCATGTGACTGCTGCAGCCAGTCAAAGGCCGCAATGGTGACATTCCTTTGGAAAGAAAACCGGAAGTTAACAGATGAATGGCAAAGGGTGAGGGAAAAAAATGTAAGCTGAAATATGACTGGTGGCAATTGGTAGAATACCCCTGAGTACAACAATTTTAAAGTATAAACATGACCCAGGAGTAAAATAAGGGTACAATTCACCAACCCCTATTGAAATCAGGCAGACCATTGGTATGATGTTTAGAGAACTGCACAAGTCTACCTATGGTGAAGCACTTTAACCTATTAGGCTAGGTCTACGCTGCATTGGACAAAAAACTCACTGAAAACCAAATCCTAAAACCCAAAAACATTTTTACTACAATGCATCAGCATAATCCTTTGTACATGACAAAATAATTGTCTCCTTCAGGAGAAATATATATATAACCTTCTGAAGTTTTTAAACCTCACTGATATTGCTAATGTTCAGAAATTCCTAGTGGGATCAAAGAAAAGATGCCATTGTGGTGAAAGATGCAAAATGCAGTGATCCCTTAACATACAATACGAATTGTCTCCAGGATGACCATTGTATGTAAAATCCATTGTATGTTGAAACTGTAACTTTGTGAAAAAATGATAGTTGATTTTGAAGCCCCCAAAATGTCACCCAAATTTTGGTCTATGGGAAAGCTTGATTGACACATTACCCATGGCAGCAAAGAACATCCTTCGAGCCTGTTTTGGGAACACTGGTTGGTATCTTGGGCAACAATTGAGTGGCAGACAACCAATCCAAATCCAAAACAGCTATCCCTGTATTCTTGAATAACAAAGGTTCCAATTGAACTACTTGCTGTACGCAGGGGGTTGTTCGTTGTCCCTCTCCCATCTTCTCGTTCCTCCTGGATCTCTGACATCCCGCAGATACATATGGGAAAACCTTATTCAATATACAGGGGATTGGAGGGGGAGGGGGGTGGCGGGGCTGCGGTGGGGCCGCAGGACGAGGAGTTATGGAGCATCTGACAGGCACCATTGCCTGTCTGTAGGTTTTAAAACCGTAAAAGCAACATCCGTTATATGGTGCAATGACGATAATGGAATACTTACCTGTTGATTCAGTTATGTGTATAATACGTGTATGTACCATGACCTATTTTATGTCCATGCCATTGGAAGTTTTAATAAAAATATGTTAAAAAAAAAAAAAAAAGTCACCCAACATAACGCCAAATAAATTAAGTAGATGAAGCAGATAACTCATTTAGATAAAGCGCATCCTTCCATATAACATCAGAAAGAGCTGCTGGAAGCTGGAAATAATTTTCTATGATGACAGGAGCTTCTCTGCATCAAGTACTTTATATACAATGTACCAACCAAAAAAAGATGATGGGGCCTTCACCTGGTGCCCAAAGGATCTGCTGATCCTGGTGTATTTAAAAAGCAGTAAAGGACATGTGTTACTGCACTGTACTGTATAGAGGTGATACTAGATCGTCAATCACTGCCTTCAATTCGCTGACACAGAAGTTCTACAAGTAAAATGTTCATAATTGGTTGGATATTCCATAAATCACATGAGCCGCAGATCAGCAGTGTCTGGGACATTGTATGGTGAGTGAGGTTTCAAGCTACAAAGTCCTAGGGACGACCAATGTATGTTGAAAATATTGTATCCAGGGACAATTTGTGAAAACAGTGTTTTTTTTTTCTTTAAACAGTTCATACAGCTTTGCCACAATGTAATTGCACAGCTTAGACCATGCCATTGCTCCAGGAAGGCCATGGGTAAAGCACTGGTGGAATGTAATGTATCCTGCATGATTTGTCACAGATTTACCTTTAAACTATATTGAGTGAGTAAATAATGGGCTGTGCAGAATGAACTGATGTAAAATCCGTCTGACAAGGCAACAGGTGACAGGGAATTACTCAGTGCCCTTGCTCTAACTTTGTAAATCTGTGGCTGATTTCAAGCAGTCTTCAGACACACGCTTTGATGTAACTGTCTGTCTTCAACTAGACCTGAATAATGTCTGCTGAGCATTCCCATTTTCACAGTTTTCTAATCCATTTTGTGCCAGCTCTTTCTGCAGCTTTAAGAATTTCCTGTTGTAGGGGTGCTGTATGAAACCGAACAATCTGTCTGCACAAGATTAATGGGACCATTAAAAGTTACAACAGTTTAATGCACAATCTCAGACACATGATTTCTGCCCAGAGTGCTTTGAAAGGAAGTATTAGTAATGTCCAAAAATGTAAATGATTGTAGACTGTCGCATTTCACAAAGCATTTTTTTTTAACGCAATGTTGAGTCCCAAAGTGCCACCCAGTCACCATTCCTGCATGTACTATGCTTTTAGCAGTTATGTGAACATATTAGGCTTGTGTTGTACACAGTATCTCACAGAAATATTCAATAATGCTCATAGATCACTTTTCAAAAGACCATATCACAGATTGAGAGCATTGTAATCTAGGTAAAACTTAAGTTTTAATCATAAATACAATAAAAAAAACCTTACTAATCACATATCACCATTAGTGTTTCCAGTCTGATACATTACTTCGAGTGTATAAGGGTCAATACCATTAGTATTCACTGCCACAATGTGGTCACTTACGTTTAGTAGTCACTTCCGGGCTTCAAATCTCTCGTTCCACTTCGTGTGTCCTATCCTCTTCTCAGGCAACAGGAAGAGAGAGGGGAACATCAGGGTACAATTCTAACCCTATCATAATCCCTACTCTATCCCTTTGAAGAACAGAGTTATCGTCCCGAAAGGAACGGCCCTGTGTCCAGAATATATCCCTGTTTATCCCTATTGATCCCTATAACACCCTATTATAAATATATAGTTCCAAAAATCTCACTTATATATTAAAAATATATAATAAGGCTCATAAAAATTCTTTTCATTCCCAACGCGTTTCCCCCTCATATGCATGAAGGTTCATCAGGGGAATATTCAAAGCCCACAAAAATATATAAAAAAGAAATCTGTGACAAGGAGAACAAACAAATAATGTCCTGGAACGACCGCTGATGTCGGGTGTCCCTGTGTTCTACACAGTATTTTGTATGTATTATTTTAAATGCATACTTCATTAGCATTTTTGGGCCTCTGGTATTAAGTAAAATTCTGTACATGTATAAATCTATGGCCCATACAGGCTGCTATGAATGGGGATTTTTGTTACAGATAAGGATCAAGACTTGCAAAAGCACTTGGTTGGCCTCTGGTAAGGGACAAATTAAGGCGGTCCATGGTATCACTGCCCTAAAGGGGTTGTCTCACTACATCGAGTCATCTTTCCTCAGTCCTGTTTTCTTGCTTTCATTATGAATTCAGGGGCATGTTTATTGGATTCTACTAGGCTGCAGTAGAAGCCAGGTCTGTAGCTACCACGACCAGTGCTGTCAGCCTATCAGGAGACTGAACTGGTCTGTAGCTATAGCAACCAGTGCCGACAGCTTAGTAGGAGAGATCACACAGGTCTGTAGCTATAGCGACCTGAAGAGCTGATGCATCCCATACAAGAGGGGATATCTAGGAATAGGTAGGACACTGTTACTGGACACATATTGCAAAGTGACTTGTTTTTGCAAGATCTTTAACACAAAAAGCGATCCTTGTAGTGAGACAACCCCTTTAAGTGCCTTAGTTTGAGACATCACTTCCTATTCAGGGGTTATGAAGTGATTTTACTCCGTATATCACATTTTCCTGTGCCTTTGCCTTGGGGCCATCAGATGCTCTGTTGCCCTACAGAGGACCCACAAATGCTTTCTCCTCAGAGAATTGTCATGAAAGCAGCAATACAGACCCTTGGGGAAGCCTGCACTGTCATCACTGGTATAGTAGCCTTAAATGGGACACAGCATGCTTCTGTTATAGACTGCTAGGTCATAGCTGCCTGAATGCACGATGTATGGGGTCAGCACCCTTTGTGATACTCCCACTTATGACGTCCTCATTTTTTCTGTGCTTATTGGGATCTCACTATCCCAGTGATGTTATTATATTATGTTTCTCCTTGCAAAACATTTTCTCACTGTTTTTTCATAGCCCAATTTTGCTTTTCCCCTTTGCCAATAACACATCGAATACTGCACCAAAAGTAGTCTTCTCCTGGAATAGAAGAAACACAAGGACTAATTAAATGTATTAACTAAAATCCTACTTAATATGACCATTTGGGATTTCTGTCGGGGGAGGGTTACCTGACCTACAAATATTAAATTTTTGTAGCCAGGTACCTGGGACCACTGTACAGAGGAGATCAGTAATGGTGGCACAGTGCTATACCCATTCCATATCGCATTCATCTTCCGATCGGTTGGGGTCCCAGAGGTAGTACTTTCAGTGATCACAAAGTGATGGCATACCCTAGTAACATGCCATTAGTTTACAATATGGAAATATCCTTTTACAGGTTGCAGCTCTTTATGGAAGCTGTTTTAAATGTTGTGATACTCTGATTTTTCTTTGTTTCTTGGGCCCTATTAAAATGAATAATTTTAAGGTTCCAGTGTCAAGTGACAGTTTAAAGCAGGTCAGTACTACCATGTAATTTGTAACAATGCAAGAAGCTATCCTATCTGCATGGGCAATGTTCCTGAAATATTGGAGTCTATACCACTACAAATGTCTGCCCCACACCTTCTGTCTCTCCCCTTCTTCTTTGTAGATTGTAAGCCCTCGCGGGCAGGGTCCTCTTTCCTCTCTGTTTCAGTTACTAGTCATTTTTTCACCATTGTATTTGTTCTATTTTTTATGTATGAAATTTCCCCCTTAAAAATGAAGGCCTGGAATTTAATGGGTCAAAAATAAATAAAATAAAAATAAAATTTTCGTTCTGAAGGCCAACAGGAAGTCTTTGTGATACTAATGGGTGTCTTTTAAAATTTAAAAGGGGTTTTTTGCCGGATTGCCTTATCTGCTAAAAAAACAATTGAAAAAACAAGAAAAGCGAGTGAAGAGCAAGGAAACACCCAGACACAGGCCGTGAAAGGGTCGTGTGAAATTTTCCCCTCAAAAAATAAACTACAACATTGGATTCTGTATACAAAAGAAAACCTTTTTCCACAGCCTTGAAAGCTTCTTATGTTCCTGTCATCAATAAAGCGGGGACCCTTCTACCCCTAAATTTAAATCAAAAAAAACCCTAAACAACTTAAATTTTTTTATTTCTTTTTAAAAAAACAAAAGAAAAAAAAAGGGCAAAAATAATTCTCCCCGGGTGCTTGAAAGTTTTCTTCAGCCCCCATTTCATCAGAAAGGTGTTCTTGGCAACCCCCGGCCACGTTCTTGTCAGGTCTATCAAATGAAGCTTTTAATAACTAAGGGCAGGTAAGGCATGAGCTCTCTCAGACGCAATTTTTTTCATCAATATATTTGAAAAGTGTTTAAAAATACCCATTTTGGAGGATCCCCTCAACTTACATCGTCAAACCCTTTAATAAACGGGCCCTTTAAAGTGTATATTGTACATGCAAGTCACGGTACCGGAGTACATTATGTGCACATACAATGCTAACTTTGATGTTATTTAAATATTTTTATTTTCCACTAAAACCAGGTTCTATTCTTTCAATCTATGATGCTTTTCTGTCCTTACTCTTGATGGGGGAGGTTGGGTTATCCCCATTGTGTTTCCAAAAAAAATGGCAATATTTTAAGTAATAATAAAATTGGGAAATTGCCTTGATCTCTGCTTCATGTTTCATAGGAGAATACATTGTGTGAACATACCCAAACAGGAGTTAACTCCTTTTCACTAGGGTTTTGTTGGTATTTTATTTTTCTTCCAAAAAGGGGCCTTTGGGGGGGCCTTGGAGAATGGCTTGGGTGCTTGGGAAGGGCAGTCAGAGCTGTGCTGCCACCCTTTTCCCTTTTCCCAACAGGCTGGTCTTGTTTAAAGTGCGGGGATGGTCTTTTGCGTTTTCCGGGTCTTGTTTACTCTCGCTTGCTTTTAGTGGGGGCCCCGTTTGGGGTTGGGTAGGGAGTGTTCACCATGGGGTTAGTTTGACACACTCCATAAAGTTTCTCTTTGGGTGCGTTTGGGTTTGAAAAACCCTTTTGTACGACTTTGGAAAACCCCTTTTTTTTTTTTAATTCAAGCTTTTTCCAAGTGAATGAGAATCCCTTTCAATGAGGGTTGGTTAAAAAAAATGTTTTGAATTTTTTTAACTCTTTTTTATATTTTGGTGAAATCTTAAATGTTCAGTTTTCAAGCCTTAGGGTTTCCTTCAAGCTTCAAATTTTCCCGGGCACGGGGAAAACCACAGGTTTTCGTAATATTGAAGTCACTTATTAAAAATTGGGAAATGTAAAAAAAAATTACCACCAACCGAGATGCTCTAGTTTACAGAATAGTGAGAAATAAAATTTAGCTTCTAACATAAAAGTAAAGCCTGCAGCTTGCAAAGTTACCAATAGAATGAAGGGACGGTGACGTGTCACTCAAAAGATCGGTATGAAGACGGGACATAGGGGGTTTCTTCTCCTATTGTAACAAACAGTAATTAATGAAACCTTCCAGTGTGTTTTGTCGGGGACAGCATACATCCCAATCAGTGAAAAATAGAGAAGCAAAGAATTTTTTTTATGCCCCAATTTTTTTTTTTAAATGATTGTCCCCAAAAAAAATATTTTTCTTGGGGGGAGGGTGGGTAAAAATTACTAAGAAAACCCAAAAACACATACTTGCATAGGGCCCCCTGTGGGTGGGACTCCTGTTTATCTTTTCCCCTTATTTTAGGTTTGTCCGACACAAAAGGGGGGTTTTGCCCACTCCTTACGTAAAGCGCAAACCTCTACAACGTGTTGGGAAGAGAACCCAGAAGTCAAGACAAGCAGATCGGCAAGGTGCTTTGGAGAGGCAGCCAACCATCCGGGCCACATTGAGCAATGATTTTTATTTGCTGGACCACCCATTTAATAAATTTTGTGTATTTTACCAGCTATTGGCACCAAAATTTTTTTCTTTGAACTTTCAAAGCATTTGATGTAATTTAATGAGATCTAACAGTCATACCTTGGTCTGAGAGAGACCCAAAGAAATCATAGAAAATGTTGGAAGTATCTGCCATTGGCATTCACGCATGTGCAAGGTGAAGGTCAGCTGATTATTATTTTTTATTTTGGAGTGGTTAGTCGGTTAGTTCCATGGTGCTTTACTTTTTAGGGAGGTTACATAACATATATACATAACAATGTGTATAACATATGTCGTGCAATTACAATGATGACAATAAGTATCTAACAACTGGTACAGAGGGCCCTGCCCGTGAGAGTTTGCAGTCTACAAAGAAGATCAGAAGAGACAGAAGGTGAAGGGTAGACATGTTTGTGGAGGTGGGGTAGTTGCCATGGGGTTATTGTTGCTTATAGGCTATACTGAAGAGATAGACTTTCAGGTTGCTTTTGAGGCTAGTAAAAGTGAAGGAAAGTCTGATGTGTTGGGGCAGTGAGTTCCAGAGTATGGGGGAAGTACGGGAGAAGTCTTGGGGACCGCTATGTGAAGAGCTGATAAGAGGAGAGCAGAGAAGACTGTCCTGTGAGAGCGGAGATTGCATGAGGGGAGGTATCTAGAGCTTAAGGCAGGGATGTATGGAGGGGAGAGGTTATGGAGGGTCATGTAGGTCAGGGTTACTAACTTGAATTATATCCGCTGGGCAATGAATAACCAGAGTAGTGATTGGCAGAGGAGTAGCCAGGAGAGAGGTGAATTAGACAGGTAGTAGAGTTGAGGATGGCCTGGAGGAGAGCGAGAGTGCTAGACGAGAGGCCACCACCATAGTTGGTGGTGTGTATTATGGCGTCCACATGTATTGTGTTGGTATATTACTTTCTGATATGAACCAATACACAGTTAAACAACATGTATTTACTATCCAGATGTACTGGAAAATGGTAACAGACAGACATGGTGAATGTGGATGGCATGCTATACCACACCACTGTCAGAATCAGAAACACCTATTAACTAAGTTGTGAACAGCTGGCCTCTCCCTTACACATATATGAATATTAATGGTGTATATTTCCAACACTAGTTTTAGTTTCCCCATGCTTCTCATAGACTAATCCATTAGGGTGGCTCTTAGAAATGAAAGTTTAAAATTTCCCGTTCTCAACCCTTCAAGCTGTTCCAGATGATAAGAAAAAATGTGGTAAATTCTGTTTAAATTTTAGATAACATTTAAAGGTGGCCCAAGGGGTCGACATTATGGTGGCTCTTAGCACAACGTGAAAAAATGAAAGTGGTTAATTTAAATATCTCACCCCCTGAAGTTGTTCCACTTATGAAGAGAAGAATTTGTGTGACTTGTTCTTGTAATTGGACAGCATTTATAGGTGACGCTTGTATTTTCAAAAAATTGCAAATTTGTTCCACTTATTTTTGTCGGTAGATTTCTAATCATCCAAGAATTTAAAACATATTCATTCTTTGCTCATACGCATCCTAAACATCGGTATATCGTATTGAACTTAGATCTGCATTCAAAACCCCATAGAGCTGAACTGGACTCGTTTCCGATTGGTAATCTATCGGGGGGGGGGGGGGGGGAACCATCATAAAGCTACATGAAATGCACTTTGAAAACAGCATCTTCCAACACTGTTTTTAAAGGCAGGATCCGACAAGTAAATTTTACTCATCTGGATGAGCCCTAAACACATTTGGTGATGCCCACACATTGTGTGAAAGTTGCATCTGGAGTTTACCCAACAGTCCAATTTAAAAATTGTGAAATCAATGCTTCTAATCCTTAGCAAAAAAAAAAAAAAAGACTAAAAATATTTTCTAGAAAACACGTTCCACATATCAAGCACTTCTTATGTGGTTTGTGGTATCTTGAATAACACATGAGAGTTGCTTGAAGATCATATGTATTGGTGGTTTGTTCTCTAGCTGTGGTTATTTCAATTCTTTGTTATAATGAAAGCAGAGATTTGTTGTGTGCTTTTTGTTCTTTTGTTTTTTAAATGTGGCTTGTTTGTGTGAGTGCGCTAAATAGAATTAATGATAATTACTGCCTAATCGTTTACATTCAAATGCTATAATAGCATTTGCTATTTTCCTAATTGGTCTATGTTTTAATCTTTCTTTAAAGGAGGCACTGACTTATTAAGGACCTTGATTGACCTATGGTTTTCAGGGAACACTGTCTATAGCTTCTTTCTTAGATCCCTATTTAACATTATCATTTTAGTGCAAATGAAATTGCGGAACAAAAAACCATAAGGACCCATTTTAGTGCTGGGATATTCGATGCTTTGGAAAGTCATAGGCATGTATGTGATGGTTCTCTTCTACGGCTGGCAAGGAATAGTATCTTGGTTATCTCATGATCGCCATTGTGATTTTTGTGTTTTGACTGCTGCAAAAGATAAGTCAGTATACGAATAGAACTCACCTGGATCTGTAAAATGTGGCATGGTCTGCGCAAGTCCTCCGATTGCTCCAGTATTGTATGAAGCGAAAACAAACGATATGACCAGCCACACGTATCCAGGGGTCAGAAGGCAGTAAAAAAGCATTAATTATAAATCCATAAAAACAGCAAAAATAATGAAAATAACACACCAACAGATAAAGTGCATGGAGCAATACTCCTGTTGATGCGTTTCAGATCAACTGATTCTTAATCATAACAAAGGCTACACCTTTTCCTACCAACTATTTAAGGGTTACGCCTTAAAGGAGTCACATATATTACTAAACAACATATATTAATAATTTAAAATCAGATCGGTTCTGTGTTTCAAGCCAGAGGGGTATGCTGTATTTAACATTAATATCCAGTATCCCTCTCTATTGAGAAGGGAACACCTATTATCTCCTCCCCTTCCGGCCTTAATCACTGATTCCAAACAAAAACTTTCAAACTTGTAACATCGCCTTGATGTTCATAGAAAAAATGAATCTCACATGCAAATCAATTCAGCTCACCGCCTTGCAGATGGACTGCACGGATCCTCCGGGCAGGGAGGAATAGAGACAACCAGAAACAGAGAATTTATCCAGCAATCCAATGGCCAAGGTAAAAGTTAAAATAACAAACTTTTATTGTAGCATCAATAAAATATACAGGATAGCATGCCCAGGTATGAAAATCGGCGACGCGTTTCGGGGTATCACCCCTTCATCATAGAAAAAATGCTTAGATACGTTAGAGACGTTGCGGTTGTCTACGTGTGATATACCGTAGACATGTTCCCTCAATCTATCTTTTAAACGTCTCGTAGTACAACCCACATATCTAAGCTTACACTGAATACACTCGATACAATAGACAACATTGGTTGACTCACAATTTAAAAACTGTCTGATAGCGAACTCTTTATCACTGAGACCTCGTACCTTTTTTGTTTGTAACGCATATCTACAACATGAACATCTCAAGATTCCACACCGAAAAAAAACCTTCAATGTTCAGCCATGTTTTTCTGTTTCTATTTATTTTGACTAAACTAGGGGACAAAATCGAGTGCAGAGTCGGCTCTCTTCTTGTAACAAATCTGCACCCATTCTCCAATAATAATTTAAATGCATCGTCCCGAAATAACATAGGTAAGTATTTTTTTAATTATTTTCAATTCATGACTGTTTGTAGTTACAAAGACAGGGCCCTGCAAACTTTTAGTAGTCTTTTTTTTTCTATCCTTTAATAGACTATCTCTATCCCTATTTTGAACTTTTTTCATTGCCTTTTCCAAGCACCAATTCGGATATCCACTTCTCCTTAGTCTCTGTTCAATACCCTTACTCTCGCTTGCAAAATCCGATTCTGAAGAACACTTACGTATACTTCTAATAAATTCTCCTAATGGTATTGCCTCAATAATATGTTTGGGATGACAGGAGCTTGCATGTAGTATGTTGTTACTGGTTGTGGGTTTCCTATAGGTGGATGCGCAAATTCTGCCATAATTGTAATCTCCTACCAGAGAAAGATCCAAAAATTCTACCTTAGCAGGATCATAGTGTAAAAAGAAAAAAAAAAAAATCCAAATAAATTATTATTTAAATAGAAACAAAATCCTGAATGGATGCTTCCCCTGTTCTCCAGATGACAATGACATCATCTATATAACGCCCATATAAATAAATTTGGTTCACAAATGTTGGTTTCTTTGTCGGTCAGTGCGGTATTTTTGTTATCTTTGCTGTTTTTATGGATTTAGAATAAATCCTTTTTTACTGCCTTCTGACCCCTGGATACGTGTGGCTGGTCATATCGTATATTTTTGTTGCTGTAAAAGATACCCAATTAGGGTGCAGGGTCAGAATATGTGAATGAATAAAGTTACTGATGCCAAGTATTTTGTCCAACCTTATCTATTTTTTGTCCTAAATTGCACAGGTTTGATAAGAGTAACTTAATAGTGATCGCATATTGCAACAAAAAGGAACAGAGGGTGCCTTTCTGGTGTAGTATGTAACGTGATCAGTCCTCTGCCCTGTAGACTTGTAATTTGCAGCAAACTTGCAGGTTATGCAATTAAGCCCTGTTCAATGAAAAGCACTACGAAATAATCTGCTTTGCTGTTGGCATTCCAGTTACACCACAAAGATCATGATTACAGGAGGTGGATGTATCACTACAATAAGGCAGAGATTGCCATTAGGGTCTATTACAAATTTCACTAAGCTCACCCTGTGCAATGAAGCATGGTGCTCATAGAAGACAATCAAAACCACACGGTCCTCATGTGATCATCCCTTGAGTGTATCCCTACATCTCGTAATGGTGTCATCATATGTCTTACTATGTATTGAGAGAGTCCGATAATTGATTGGTTCCAGCACTCTGGTGATCGCCACATGATGAGATACCGACTGCCTTCCATAGGTGCTGCGCCTTATTGCACAAGGAATGAGGTCAGCCAAATACCTATGCTATTGAGACTAGTACATACATCGCCAGGGAGGCATATATTTTTCTTTTTTTTATATAGTCCAGTGCAAGATTACCTCCATTTTCCCTGATTGACAATCTCTGCATTATAGTATGGATCACCAGAAAAGCCTTTCAGAAGCTTTTAAAAAGGTTACGATAACTGTGCCACAATGTCATGATGCATTATCTGTCAAGTTTTATCTCTGCTACATCTGTACCTTCATTTTAAGAAGAAATATTAAATCCGTCTCAAACTAATATAGTCATTGGCACAATTTCATTAAGGACGTATTGTCCATCTCATATTGATGATGTATTACTAGAATATGATATAACTTTAAGATTGGGATGGGAATCTGTCCTTTAGGACATGCACCAATCCTAAGAATGAAGGCGATACAGTGCTAGTGTAGTGCCGCATCCTCTTCTGAGATTTTCCTAAGTTTCTCTAGCTCTGCTAGGAACTTGCTATGGCCCCCATGTTCTTGAAATGGGCCATGCTGTAGTCTCTTGCACCTCTGACTGAGTAGAGGGCCGATGTGCTGGAAAAAAATGTAAAGGGTTTGTGCCACTATTGACAGGAAGGATCTTCAGCGATTGGTGGGGGTCCCAGCATTCAGATCCCAAGTGACCACACACTTATCATTTATCTTGTGGATATGTAATGAATGTTAATAGTGGCACAACCCCTTTGAAGGACATGCAGTGCTGTTTTAGTGTTGCATTCCCTAAGTCTCTGGATCGGTGGTGGTTCCAGAGATCAGATCCTCATCCATCACGAAAGGATGGTCCTTCCTGGCAATAAGCCATCACTTTACCATATAGAAATATTCATTTAATACATTTTTGTTTTTTATGAAAGTTAATTTGCTCTGTTTCTGATACAGTTGCACCCTTATTTAGATTCAGAAATGCTTATGCCTCCGGTTGGGAAAAATGTTCTTAGGATGGCTCTACACATTCTTACCGCAGCAAGATGCTTAATCTCGCTGTTCTGGAAGAGGCGGGATCCCCCATCATTGGCAGACCTAGTCCAGAGAATAAGAGACATAAGACGCATAGAATACTTAACGGCGTCCATAAACAATACACTTGAGCCATTTTATGATACCTGGTCTCAATGGGATGCTCATATGAAAACGAAGGATCGTTGAGTTGTTGGCATGTAATTGACATTGGTAGTTTTGATGGATTAGTTATAAATTTTCAGCCTGAGATGTAACATCTCTTTCCCTTCCTTCCCTCACTATTGTGTCTTGTTAATTGTATGTAACGTTCAAAGTTCATTAATGTAAATCTAGCACTTCTTGCCCTTCGTCTCTCCCGTAAACCCTAATAGATTGTAAGCTCTTGCGAGCAGGGCCCTTGTGTCTCATCTGTAAGTACTTTTAATGTGTAATGTCTGTACGTTTACCCTCCAAATTGTAAAGTGCTGCGGAATATGTTGCCGCTATATAAATAAAGATTATTATTATTAATGCTTCATACCACTGATTTTATATTACTCAAACTATGATCTGTTGATTCATTTTGCTAATGTAAGCATGCATTAATATCCTTAGTTTATTGAGACGTATATTACTATTATGATTGAAATGTTGTCTACAGTGTTAATGATTTGTATGTTGAATATACAAAATTTGTAATCAATATACAGTTGAACAAAAAAAAAAAAGAAATGCTTATGCATGAGCCACGTATGTTTTGTTCTCCACATAAACCCTTTGAGTTAGTCTTTTCATTTTGAGTTTGCTTTTTAGTGTGGCGAATGCCTATTTTATAGCGATTGTTTTCACACTGGTGTCCTAAAATGCCACCAAAAAACTAAAGTCATTAAAAGTGAGCTGTTACCAATTGTTCCAGAGTCCTAGAAAGACAAATCTACCAATTATACATTAATGTTACTTTACCCCTATATCAGAAAAGGGAAGATCTCTCTTTGGAGGAGGGCACCGAAGGAACGGCTTGTAGAGTTATGTTTTGCCTTTTCGCCCTTTACTAAGCATCTGCATATCACAAGGCATTATGGGAAAGGGGCTGAGAAGCCCAAAGCGCCCTCTGTTGGATATAACAAACTTTCAATTTGCTTTTGACCCACCGAGTCTTGAGGGTCAAAAGCAAATTGAAGATTTGTTACATCCAACAGAGGGCGCTTTGGGCTTCTCAGCCACTTTCCCATAATGCCTTGTGATATGCAGATGCGTAGTAGAGGGCGAAAAGGCAAAAAATAACTCTACAAGCCGTTCGTTCGGTGCTCTCCTCAAGGAGAGATCTTCCCTTTTCTGAGCCACTCAATGCCTCCCACACAGCCAGCCAGTATCTTCTCTGCTCTGCACTGATGAGGGACAAAAATCCCGAAACAGCGTTGTCTGCAGATGAGAGATACTGGCTTGGGTAAAATTCTTTTTGCTTTCTCAAGTGTCAGTGGGTCAAAAGAAAATTGAGCATTTGTTACATCCAACAGAGGGCGCTTTGGGCTTCTCAGCCCCTTACCATAATGCCTTGTGATTTACCCCTATATCTCTGCATTGAGCAGTAGAGCAGCCACCTAAATCTGTAGAAAATTAGATGACCAATGTAATTTGGCTCTGGTGGCTGCAATATTTCTGTTGTCACTTTTGACCACTGAGCAAAAAGGTCTCCTTTATTTGTGACTATTTTAGTTTTACTTGGAAATGATTGTTAAGCATTGAGTTGGTGTAAGTCATTTGAGTTCCCCACATCCACACGCTGCTATCCTTAGCTCTGGAGATAGTCCAACTTATACCTTAATGAGATTCCTGTTCGGCTAGTTACATAACAATTTATTTCTCCCTGTAGAACATCCTTCAAAGTGATTGATCTTTAACCTGTTTTGTGAAGCGGATACTCTGGTGTAGTAGTGTGCACTAGAAGGCTACTTGTCTATTCCATGATCTATTTCTTACATTAATAATGAGCCGCATGGACCTTGTGTCATGAGAATTAAACTCCACCTAGTAGAGCATTTTAAGAATTGTTCTGGTTTGGCAGGCGATACCTAGTCGTAATATCCTTCATATATAAACTGCTCCATGTGGTACATTTTGTTTGAACATTTTTTCCTGTGCATAAAATTCTAAGTGCAATAACGTAACATATGTTGGTAGAAGCAAATATATACACTACACACCACTAAATATAGTATGAAATAAAAAGTAGAGGCCACCAACGAATATGACCATATGAAAGTAACCCAACAGGAACTTTATTTTCTCATATCTTTTATATTTGTTTTATATTTGTATGGCAAAGGATATTATGCCTTACAGTATAAATGTATAAACATAGGTTCATACAATGAAAGCAAATGAAAAATAAAGTAGTTTTAAGATATATTTAAATGCAGTGTATGTGTACCAAAGATGTGCGGTACGCCTCATGCACTTGGCCATATTTTGGTTGCAGTTCTTCTAAGCTGTATTATAGTGGTCATAAAAGTATATGGACCCTTACTGTATCTCTGTATTGCCTCCACTTACATAAAGACATATAGAGAATTTTTTTTTCTCAACACATCTGACAAAATAAAAAATAAAGGCATGCTCCATCAGAGGCCATAGACCCTAATGTGTTCTACTTTAGAAGCATTGCTTTTGGGGGTGAATTTCTCTGTACTTAGAGCACCCAACAGATCATGGGACAGAAGCCATTCAGTCTCTGCTTTGCATTAGACCTTAATTGCAAACTTTAAATTCAGAACTCATTATCATCATCATACATTGGCTTCACATTGGCTTTCCATGTCTACCACAGTCTTGTTGGTGAGTCAAATTTGCCTTTGACAAATCCAATGATTGCAGAAGTTTTTTTTTTCTGTTTTTTTTTTCTTATTAAAAGTTTTATTGAATTTTTAACAATAAAACAATAATCGAGGATTCAGATACATAGGTGCATGACATTGTACATGGCTAGTAATGTGTGAGAAGAAACAGTCCAGTCCTTACACTTCAAGATGTACATAAATGTGAGACAATGGAACCCAGCATATCAAAAGTTTATAAGTGGAATTCAAGTAAAGCAATACATTTCCGTAAATAGGGCTAGAAAAATAAAAAAAGGGGAGGAGTGCAAGAAAGAAGGGGTGGAAAGAAAGAAAAAGGGATAGGTGAAGGTCTCCGTGACGGTGCCATACCCAATCCCACCGACTCCCAGGTGCTCATGATAAGAAAAGGAGAGACTGCGAAGGGAACACTCAAAGGCACAAACAGAAAGGGCACAAAACTCAGGGGAGGCCTGATAAGCCACCCAGTGGGCCCAAGTACGATTGAACTTCCCCATATCTACCTCAGAGTGTGCAATGAATTCTTCCATATGATGGATGAGAGCCAACCCCTCTGTTGGAAGAAAGTTGGTCCTGAATTCGGTGCTACCACATCATGGTTATTTCTCAGTCTCCTCTTGTTCATAGCAGTAGCCCATTGTTGTTGTTCTCAAAAAAGGAGGCAGTTTTGGTGAGTGACCACTGGTTTGAGATCCAAATGGTATTCAAGGGACTTCTTTAGAAGTCCTCTCTTTTAGTGCCCATCTGTGTCGATGACCAGTTCTGAGCTTGCCGTACAGCACGATCTTGAGCAGATGGTGAGACTCCATACTGGAGATTTGTCTAGCCTTGCACAGTAAGGCTGCGTCCCCACGGCAAGTGACAAATACCGGTCGGTTTATCCGCGATTAGCAGAGAAAAGACCTCCCCCTTCACATTGGCTTGCACGGATTCCGTCCGAAAACTGGACGGAAGGTTGTGCAAGCACAATGTCTTGCGGGCTGAAAAACCGCCAGGTGGAAAACCCGTGCAGGTTTTTCATAGAGCCCCATAGTGCTCATTTTCAGCTGGTTTTTCAGGCGGTCTGCAAAACTGCAAACTGCCTGAAAAAAACGGCCGAAAACCCGCGCCGTGGGGACATGCCCTAAGGTCTTCGACAGCATAGCTTCAATGCTGTTGACTTCCATCGGTCTGAGGACTTCAGTGTCTATAGCGAAGTCATACCAATGAATGTTGAAAATGGTGCGGAGGCAATGGAAACTTAAATTATGTTATTGGTAGTGGCTATACATTGCAGTCTTCATTAAAACAAAAACTGAAGGAATCTTTCTTATACGGAGTTGCAGAAAATAAATGTGCTTATAAAATGAAATAAAGTTGAACCGTAACAAAAACCACATGAGAGTACAGCTTGTTGTAGTAGTTATATCCCTGAACAGTAGTTATTAATCTTTATAGTGAACGTCAAAGTCTCTATTGTTTCATGTGCTTGAAGATAAAGTGCAGAAATTGGAAGCAGTATAGATGTAGGGAGATCACGATTTGGGAAGTCTCATAACCTTCCATGTGAAAATGAAAAATAATATTACTCTACCTTGTCCCTGTATAATTGTGCCATAAAATGAACGTATAATAACGGTGCTCAAGTTGTAATGATGGAAGCTGAGTAATAGCCGGCTTGATCATGACACAGGTTTACACCATGGTAAGCACAGGGTGATGGCGATTCTTAAAGGGGTTTTGCCACGATGTAATGTTGACGTGGGATCCTCCAAAATAGGTATTTAATCACTTTTCTAAATATATGTGATTACAAAAAGTGCAGCCTGAGAGAGCTACAGGCTGCCTTACCTGCCCATAGTTACTTAAAAGCTTCTATTAGATATGACCTGACAAGCTGCTGGCCGGGCTTGTGCAGAGAACACTTGTTATGTGATGAAAGGGAGCTGAAGAAGCTTTCAAGGCACCGGGTAGAAATATGTTGTCTTTTGTATACAGAATCCACTAGTATCTGAGTAGATCCCTGCTTTATCTGATGACCGAGAACATGAAGAAGCTTTCAAGCTGCTGTGGAGAAAGCTGTTGTCTTTTGTATACAGAATCCACAAGTTGTAGTTTGATTATTTGAGTGAGCATTTCACACGATCCCTTATGCAGCTCTGTGCTTTGGCAGTCTGTCTCTCTCGCTCTCTCTCGCTCTCTCTCGCTCTCTCTCGCTCTCTCTCGCTCTCTCTCTCTCTCTCCCGATCTCTCTCGCTCTCTCTCGCTCTCTCTCTCTCGCTCTCTCTCTCTCGCTCTCTCTCCCTCTCTCTCTCGCTCTCTCTCGCTCTCTCTCTCGCTCTCTCTCTCGCTCTCTCTCTCGCTCTCTCTCTCGCTCTCTCTCTCGCTCTCTCTCTCGCTCTCTCTCTCGCTCTCTCTCTCGCTCTCGCTCTCTCTCGCTCTCTCTCTCTCTCTCTCTCTCTCTCTCTCGCTCTCGCTCTCTCTCTCTCTCGCTCTCTCTCGCTCTCGCTCTCTCTCTCTCTCTCTCGCTCTCGCTCTCGCTCTCGCTCTCGCTCTCGCTCGCTCTCGCTCTCTCTCAGCTCCGTGGCTTGTTTACATTTGCTACTTAGCAAATAAGGCACGTCCTGGCAAAACCCCTTTAACCGCTGACAGCCCTGGGGCAATTGCTCCTTTTACCCATAGTTTTCTACAGCCATGTGTTGATGGCACAAAAAGAAGTGTGGATAAGATACCGCCTATGAATTATATTGAATGAGAGGTGCTAGCAGCCTGTTTAGAGGAAGGGGCTTTTTGATCACTGTAAATACTAAGGACCTTTCTTCTGCTCTGAAACCCATCATTAGTTCCTCAGTGAGTATAGACCCTAAAAATTTCCACAAATAAAAGGTTTTTCTTGCTTAGTTTTTTTTTGTTGTAGGTGTGACAGAGCAGGGGGCATGAGCAGTGCACTATGTGTAAGAGAGGAGGGAACATGAGTCGTGGTCAGTATGTTAGAAGCAGAGGATGAAAAACAGTGGTCTACATATGACAGAAGAGTGGGCTGGAGCAGTGGTCTATATGTGACAAAAGAGGGGGCAAGAACACTGGTCATTATGAGAGAGCGAAATGGGACATGTGAGGAGTGGAAAGCCAGCTCATCTCTGCAGTGAGTGCTAGGGTCTGTATGTCTGTAACTGGGGCTAATAAACCAGCTACAGAGAAAGTCGCCAATAAAAAAATGAAGATGTCGGAGAAAATGTGCTTTGTTTTTTTTATGATTTTAGTGTCTTGTGGTTCTTCTGCAGTATCTGGAAAGGTACTATGCAAAAAAAATATCCCCATCGGTACCTGCGACTAAGCCAGAAAACAATGAGCTGAAACGTTTCACATTTGGGTGAAATAAAACCGCTTTACTTTGGAAGTGCTGCCTGGATCTATATTGTGTGCATTCAAGAACCTTTGGACTTTTGCACCCATACAATTTGTTTCTCTAGTGCTGCTGATTTTCTGTTCTATTTGGCATTTTCTTAATAGTCACCGTCCTGTGACAGGCTGTCTGCTGGTATATTATAAGAATAGAAGTAGCTTTGCAGACCGCTCTTTCCTGGGTAAGCTTGTACTGCACTGCACAGCTTGTACTTCATTTAAAAATATTCTCATGCATTGTCTGTGAAATTATTCAGAGGACTGGAAGTACCACCCTTGGCATCTTTTTTAGTTCTGAAAGTTCGTAAACCATGGGAAAAAGAA
This sequence comes from Phyllomedusa bahiana, assembly GCA_025379985.1. Lineage (NCBI taxonomy): Eukaryota > Metazoa > Chordata > Amphibia > Anura > Hylidae > Phyllomedusa > Phyllomedusa bahiana. Next base: position 75,713 of record JAODAL010003396.1, on the reverse strand, counting down.
AAAAAAAGGTTCAGGAAAGAGCTGAAGGCTATTACCCAGTGGAAATGTTGACATGTATAGAATATTATCCTATGGGTTTATAATAAAGTACTTTTCTGTGAGCCACCAGTGATCTCATCTTTAGGACATCCACGGTCTTCTACAGTTGACCATTTAATTAAAATGAGAATTTTAAACCTAAAATATTATTTGAGACTTTATAAATTCCTTATAATTATCCTAAGGACTTTTAGACTAGGGTTAAAGGGGTTTTGCCACGATAATGTTGACGTGGGATCCTCCAAAATGGGTATTTAATCACTTTTCTAAATATATGTCATTAAAAAAAGTGAAGCATGTGACAGCTACAGGCTTAATCAGAAGCCCTTCGTTTCCTGAAAGTTTACATTAGACAGGACCAGAGGAGCTGACAGGTGCCTCGCTTGTGTGTTTGCACTTCTTATCTGATGACAGGGAACATGAAGGAGCTTGCTAGGGACTGTGGGAAAAGATCCTGTTTCTTTTGTATAGAAAATCCACTGGTTGTAATGTCATTATTTGAGTACACATTGCACACGCTCCCTACTTCCTGGCTCTCTCTCAGCCTTCCCCCCTCTCCTCCGTGAGGCTGCCTGTTTGTTTATTTTCTCTTCTGAGCAGACAAACTCACTTGGCAAAACCCCTTTAATCATTTTGTGTTTGGTTCTTTTATAGACATAGACGTACACTGTACAGCTTGGCTCCACTGCACACTTTTTGTTTTTTTCTATGAGTTCTGGTTGACGAGTAACCGCCTAATAACCTGGCTGCGTGACTACCATATCAGTAAATATAGCTACTTGTACAAAATGAATGGGAGGACGTTTCAGATTTGGTCCTTTAAATTGATTGTGAGTCTCTCATGATTTATCTTGGAATTTGTTTGTTTAATGAGGTTGGCATTTTTGTTATCATTTTGGTGCTCTCTTGCTGTTCCTCTGTTTGGCTCGTCTATGATTGATACTATGATGCCCTTGCTCACACTATTAGGTTTATAATGTGGACAATGCATATAGAATTCCTATTTTAAAGTGAATGTGATTTGTACTGTCCTGAGAACAGGTTATGATACACTGAGAGAAACTGGGGTCTGTGATATATATGTGAAGCAAGTTTTTTGAGTAAAAAGCAAAGTAAATTCTAACAGGACTCCTAAAAGAATCAGTGAGAATTCTGGTTATACTGCCTGTATATGTAAACACACTGGGAAATGTATCAATCACTGTGTGGTCAGGGTCATCAGGACTCTCACTCTCTATCCTAGGAGTCCTCTAAGGATTTACACTGCTTTTTTTTACTGTGAAATCCTCTTCTTAATCATAGAAACCTGCATATTGCAGAGCTAAGCTTAGTGTTGCACAATGATTTTGTGAAAATTAACAGCTATGTACTCCTTCTGCATAATCTGGATTTCGGAATACTTTCTGTATTAAGTGGTTGGTGTTTTCTGTTTGCTTTATTGGATTGCTATGCTTCTTTGAGATTTATTGTAACCAACATACGTCTTCGCCTTAGACTAACTTACATGTTTTATTGTTAATCATTTTCCCTGAACAAGAATTATAGTTGGAAAAATAAAGCTTTGCTTTTTAATTGAAATATTGTAATGTTTTTACAATAAAGTCTTGATTTGAAAGATGTAATAACCTAAAGGGGAATGTTAAAATCCCATGCATGACCAGTCAGCTGAAAATAGAAATACAACTCTTAATACAATGCAGATCCATGCTGATGGAAAAGCTACTGGCCGCTTATGTGTTGAAAGAATGTAGGCTTCGCATTCTGTGGTCACATGCTGCCTTACAGGTTAAAGGGGTTTCTCATCAGGCTTTTTCATTCTGCTAGCTTCTGGCAATTCTGCAGCGGTGACTGACATTGTGGCTTTGCTGTTCCAAGCTGAGCCCCTTAGGGTCTGTCCACACAGCTTGGTTTCTCAGTCGGTTTCCAAATCTGCAAATGGTCTGAAAATCTATCTGAAAACAGACAAGAAACCGTCCCCATAGACTTTAATAGAAAAGATTTTTAGTGGCATTCCGACGAACTTGGAGCATGCACAATCTTCCGCCCGGTTTTCAGGCAGAAGGTGTGCAATTCAATGGTTATGGGAGACGGGCGAATCCACCAAATGTGGACAGAACCGTCCCCCAAAACCAATAAAAAAAAAGATAAAATACTGGCCGGATTCTTAAACAGAATGCGACAAGCATTTTAAAAATGCCATATGGCTGTACCGTTAGAGAGACATTGGCGGAGGAGGAGTCTTAACAACAGGGCACCAGGCTACAGAACTCTAAAGGGCCGTTCACACGGCTTATTTTGGGCACGGATTGCAGCCGTATTGCGCGCCGTACTGCGCTGCAATACGGCTGAAATCCGTCCCAGTCATTACGGTAATCCACTGCTCTCATAGAGAACTGTGGACTCCGTCTCTCCGTCCCGCTCGCCGAATCCGCCAGGCGGGGAGAAGTGACATGTACATTATCCCAGCGGAATACGTGCCGTGGATAATGAAAGTCTATGGGGCCAGCGGGCAGCGCCCACGCCCCGCCCCTTATTCAAGACGTAATTGCGGGCGAAATCCATGCCGCAATAACGGCTTGAATAAGCCGTGTGAACCGGCCCTAAAGGCTATGTTCACACGGTGTATTTGCAGGGCGTAATTACGCCCCGCAATTACGCCGTGTGACCGGGGGCGGGGCGGGAGCGGGGGACTGAGCAGGGGGCCGGCACTTCGCTGGCCCATTGACTTGAATTGCTAGCGGCGCGTATTTGCGGCTAGTAGTTGACATGTCAATTAGAGAGGAGACGTAATCCATGGTTCTCTATGAGAACTGTGAATTACCGTAATGAATGGGCTGTTTTCGGCCCGTAATAGGCGCACTTCGGCACGTAATTACGGACCGAAATACAGCCCATTTTAAGCAGCGTGAACATGGCCTTTAGGGTTAAGGTTTGTCAGTGAGAAAGATTAAAAAAAAAAGCTCACGTGCTGCTGAAAAGAAACAGCAGGGAGTGACTTAATCATCCTGGCCACTGCTAAAGCTTAGATAGGTGGTTGGCAACTTGTAAACAAGCAGGAGATATGAAATGAAGCAAAACCAGAAAGCATTGTATATGGAAATAGTCTTTATCTACCTTTGCCTCGTCTTTAAATCTAATAAATGTAATGGAAATAGCCGTTTAATATTGGATTTT